>SNQJ01S0097635.1:22117-34324 GCA_010110895.2 Picea sitchensis | reverse complement strand
AGGTTGGCCCTAATGTTAAAAAGAAGTGACATAAATGGTTTAAATAAACATCATTATATATTCATTTGATACAAGTCGAATTTCAAAGGGAATAAGAAGTAAAAGAAGGTCGGATTTCAAGGGAGGATGAAGTCTTTTGGTGATGTGTTCTAAGGTATGTCATTTTCAAGTCATCTTACCATTTTTGCTATAACTTTTTTTCTAGAATGATTCAGATGGTGAAATTGCTATGGTATTGAGAAGACATATCAAGGTACCTCTGGTAAAAATTTAATCTCTTGATTCGCTATAATTATGGAGATACACTCTGTGGAAGATAGGGTTTATGACCAGTCCTAAAGCTAGTCAATAAACAAGTGTTCCGGGTAAAATAGTCATAAATTCTTCATACATAATCTAAATGCAGTGGGACCACTTCCATTGAAAAGAGTACAGACTTTAGTTTCTTGTGTGCGAGTTTTAGAATTGAATGTTAAATATTGAGCATGGGGCATGCTGTATAAGTTGGGTCTTCTGAACAGACCAGAATTGAATAAAGTCTACCATTCTTTCTATAACCTCTTTTTGGGGAGGATTCAACGAGTGAAAATTGGAGGAGTTTCAGAGAATACATCGAGTAATATTATCTATAGGATCAAAATTCTCCAAGAATATGATATAATTAGATTGAAGAGTCCTAGAATCATTATCGGTGTCTGTATGTGATGATTGGTTGATGGTGATGATTTAATGTAAAGTTTTATTATCTCATATATTCTTGGGTGGAAGGAAGGGGCAGGGATGGAGGTTCAAGTATCTCTTGATGTTGGAGGATTGTATCTTCTCTTGGAGGTTTATCCCTCAGCACATTCTAAGTTGTAGCTACTTTGGAAGTCATTACTTCCTTGAACAAAAAATTATTGATTATTTCTCATATATTGTGCATGGTGTATTGTGGTGTAGTGGTGTAACTCTTATACTGCATGGTGTATTGTGGTGTATTGGTGTAACTCTTATACTATTGTTCATTGCTCATTGGATATAATTGAATGGTTTAAGTATAAGTTGAAAAAGGTTTTTAAATTATACTTGATACTGATTCACCCCCCTCTCAGTATCAACAGCTTCACCCATTTTTCGCGTCTTTGCTATATTTCCATGTTGAAACACTGTTGTTTTAGCATTTTGTATATGAACATTCTGGCGACTTAATAAAGAAGTGATTTGAGTTTCTCCAAACTACTGTAGTCTTTTCGAGTGGATTCAGTGAGAAGGAAAGGACCCACCTTCCTCACAGACTCCCCTCTGTTGTGAGTTTTAGATTAACTGCTTTGATTATTTACAGTTGTGTGATTTATCTGTTTATGCATTTCTAGAATACAATTGTTGTTACAGTTCAGTCCCTTCCTATTAATGCGCATCAGTGTGTCTCATGAGAGTTAGAATCGATTGTTGTATACTGCTGGAAAATTGCTTTGAAAGTTAATTCCTTTTCTGCATTAGATTAAATTAAGTGTGAATTCTCTTTTTGCAATTAAGTAGACTTCATTTTAGCAATTAGCACATAACTTCCTTCTGCAAGAGTAATATAGAAAATTAGAATAGATTAGATAATCCGGGATTCTTGTACACTCATCAAATTCTACTCTTGGAAATTAGATTTCAATTATGCAAGTGTGACTTCAATTATGCAACAATAGATTAGAACTCCAGCTGTGTCAACAACTTGTGTTAGTGTTCAGCTTTTCAATTCTGTTTCTTTTAGTGTTAATTTACCTTACTACAATTTGATTAGTGTTTGCTTTCATAATCTAGCATAGACTGTGCACAATTATCTTACAATAAAAAAACTTTGTTGGGTTTGACAATTCATATTGAACACCTTAATTATCTATTTATTTAGATAATTAAAGTGCACAACAGGTACTCCCTCACAGTTTGGTTCCTTAGTTTCTGCTCCCTGATCTCCAAAATATTCTCAGGAACCAAAATCAATTGCCCCTCTTCATCTAGTGGTGGTAACTCAATAGAGGTAGCAATATGTTGTCCCAAGGCCTTCTTGAGACATGAAACATGGAAGACATTATGTATTTTTCATCCCTCTGGAAGCTCTAGCTCATATGCCACCTCTCCTATGCACCTCGAAATCATGTACAATCTGTAGAATCTAGGTTTCAATTTTTCTGCCCCCTTCATCTTAAGTGACGACTTCCTATAGGGCTGGAGACATAGGTACACCAACTCCCCAACCTCAAAGCTACGTTCCACCCGATGTGTGTCTGCATAGACCTTCTATCGATTTTGAGCCATATCCAAATTTTCCTTAAGGGTCCGTAGAATATCTTGGCTCTCCTGAACCGAATATTTGGCTTTAGGTTCTCTTCTGTCTCCAAACACCCGATCCACAAATGTAGGTGCATCATATCCATACAAAGCTCAAAAGGGTGTCATCCCAATCGACATGTGATAGGTTGTATTGTAACAGTGCTCGCCCAAGTGTAGACACTTAATCCAGGATTTTTGTTAGCCCGACACATAATTCCTCAGATAGCCTTCAAGACATATATTCACAATCTTGGTATGTACGTCCTTTTGAAGATGGTAGCTCATGCTAGGTGTCAGTATCTCGTGATAGGTGTCCGTTCTGTCCCAACTAACCTAAAAGATGTGAAGTATCCTCCACTCAACTCATTGTCCCGTGAGGTACGAACAAATGAGGCTTCTTGAATCCTGCCGATAAATAGAGAAACTTGATACTGTGAAATCTCGATCAAATCCTCAAAGGACTACTCAACTAGGGAACCAATCCCGTGCATCCTAGGAGTAAACTCTTGCAAATAACAATCGACTCTCGCTAAAAGTGATCCTGGCCTCCACGACCTCGCAAAGACATGCACTTCCTCCTCTCGGTGAATGTACATCCGCCAAAGTGAGGTGCTACCACAAATCAACGAATCACTAGAAAGTGAAACGCCCTCCCCTAGTCTGAAGCCCAATGGAAAATATGAGTGATTTTCCCCAATAAGGACAATCTTATCTCTCACAGTGGTTGAACTACTAATCTCTGTAATCCCAGGGTCCCACGCTAATCTCCGAAAGGGTCCATCATGCTGGCATTGCTCCACTCTGATCATAATTGTTGGTTCAATGTGCTCATACTGTAACCTCCTCTCATTGAACCCCCTGTTGAAATACCTGTAAGAAACGATTCTGCTGACCAAACTCATAACTTGTAAAGGTAGCTCTGTGAAATCAAGGTCTTCAAATCATTTCCCATCAAAAAGTGAAGTGTCCTACTAACCAGATGAATCCCTGGATCCCATAACCAAATTGGAAGTTCACCAGTCCAATTTCTGTTGACTGCAACTATACCATGTTGACCACCTTATGCATCCAACTGTGTCTCATCTCTGATCCCTGACTGCATCTGCCACCGTCTGGTGGAGACTGAACACTAGGAACAAATCCTGTGCCTACTAATTTTCCTTGCTCCTGTCAAGCTGCACAGAGAAATATGTTATCCTCACTACCGACTATGTACTCGAACAAAGTTGGGAGTCTAGACACCCTCCTGTAAAGAGGCTCTACCCTCTGTGGTGTCTCAAACTCATACAAGTCTCATAGATGTCATGCCAAAAGTGTATCTTGTATCATCCACAAGATCATCTCCCTATGTGTCGACTCAAGGATGAAATATATGCCATCTTTGGAATAGATCATGTCATCCTCTAATTTGTATTGGCCCACCTGTGTACTGACCACACGCCCCAAATAAAATATCTTTGTCACGCCCATAGCGCCCCATGTATCATCTGAATGTCTCCACTGATCCTCCAAGATCCTGCTTTCTAAGATGATATCATCAAATAATGACAACAAAAACCTATGCAAATGTATGCAAGATTGGTAACCAGTTGATGTGTTGGTCAATCCCAAGGGTGTGACCAGAACTCATCCGCATATGTCCATGGACTAACTGAATAGTCACCTAAACTCCATACTACTCCCACGCCATCGCCAAAATCTATAGGTTTCTCCTCACATAGATGGTCAACCACACTCTCTCCATCATCACAGGTGTTGACGCCAAGAGACTAGAGAGTCTTCAACCTCAACATTTTCAACCTCTCGTGGAGCTAGGCGAGAAGAGACGAGAATGTTATTCTAGGATTTAAGCCCCGGACAAGAAAGCGTATTGAACTCTAAGCCAATTTTCCTCCTAACCTATAGTCCAAGCATGAATTCCTTTGCCCTGTAATTTAGCTTTTTAACAATATTTAATTTTTATGCGATTTTATGATTTTTATGCTATTTACAATTTTAATTTTGTACATTTGAAATAACAAAAATTAAATTTAATAAGTAAATACAATGAATAAAAACAACTTTTGGTTGTATTTGTTTAGCAAAAATCCAAAAGTTAAAAAAATTAATAAAGAGATTAATTTAATAAACAAAAGTTAATAACCACCAAATAAATATTAAACATTAAGTGAAAAAGTAGTGTAAGGATTATTATTTTAACATTATTTTAATTAAAACAAAATTAATTACAAAAATAAGATAAAATAAACAAAAGTTATATCTTGAAAATAACTAAAGAAAGGAATATATAAATATATACATCCAATAACCATAGTACATTAGGTTCTTTTGAAGGCATCGTCATGAAATCGCGATACTGCGTCGTATATAACATCGTTGACAATTCTCTCGGGGAATGTACAACGATCAATCTCGACTACGAAGGACCCAAAGGCAACCTCAGCTAGACTGGGAACCATATGGATAGCGATTGACCGACTGATAGGGGTAGACGTAGTAGTGGCTTGGCTTCATCACTTCCATTTCTTATTGGCTCTTACTTGAGATTGATTCATGGAAAGCTCGACTTCATTGTACTTGGCTTGACTTGAATTTTATACAAATTCATAAATTTCTGAAATCTACAAGTCTCTACTTAGATTAGGGCTAGGTATGTGGTCTTTAGCCTCTTTAGATACATTGTACAATAAAAAGATCAAGCGCAAAAAAGGAAAAAAGAAAGATGAGCCAGAAGTGGAATGGAGCCATGAAGGCGAATCACAAGGAGAAAACATGCATAAAAAACTGATTAGCGCCGAATAAAATCGAGCCTTAATATAACAAACCAACAAGTAAATCTTTACCTTATGAAAACCAGCAAGCTCATCCTCGCTTATCCTTTTCGCAAGACCCCCTACTGCCGATGTTCCGTCAATCCCTGTTGAATGTGTAAAAGACGTTCCGTCAATCCCTGTTGAATGTGTAAAAGAAGAATGGAATGAAGCAGTCCTCACAACACTCCAAGCATACTTCTCTCCGAATTTCTGCCAAAGTTTTCTCTCACAGAATTTTTCTCTAAAATTATCTTCAAAAAATTTATGTCTTAGAAAAATTCCCGCCCTTCCAATGGTTGTGCGTTGCTTCCTTTATGGCATTTGGGAAACAGTTGGGTAGTTAGATCTGTTTTAGTTGAACAACTAAATTGGGCACCGAACAAGCTGGAACCGCCTCTATTATCCCATTTTAATAAATTCATCATATATTAATAAATCGTTAGCTCGTCCTCATTTGATATACTTCAAAATAGTTTAATTTGAAAAATAAATCCTCAAAATATTCCAGAGCTTTTGCCTGTATTCTAAGCACGGATTTTGAAAAGGAAGATCAAATGTTGCTTGGCTGCCATACCCATCAGTTTGGAGATATGGGTCTATTAAGAACTCTTTTGCAGAAAGCCTTCTGGAAACAGTGACCAAGCATTTCTCAACAAACTGGTCTCACTTTAGGATCCTTCACTTTGTACAGAGCTGTTGGTTTTTCTAAAAGTAGCAAACAGATCATACTCATGATCACTAGGATCTGGAGCATATCCTGAATGAGCAAAAAAAAACACGAGCATGACACTCCCGTTATTCTTTACAGCCTCTGACTATTTGCTTATCCACGATCTTGTCATAATAATATATTTGTTTATGGTATGGCATGAGGGTAATGCCAAGGAGATAATCTAATGAGTATAATATTTATTAAAATATTAAGGGAGATATGAGATGTCCTTTTGGAGAGGATATTAAGTGATGTGGAAGAAACCATGGTAACTAATCAAAATATATATATTTGTTTTTGGCATAAAGTGGTAGTAATTTAATCATGGCATATATGTTATAACTTTTTCAACGAAAAGATGAAACATGTATTTTGAAAAGTGAACTATCCCATAGTATATGGAGTGATATGTTCGGTAAACCATGGAATTATGACATAGACATGATTTAGTCTTCAATAATTTATTCTTTCGTTCATAAAAGGATATGAAGAAAAAGGCAAGGTACAAAAGAGTGATTTATGAAGGTTCAGAAATAATAGTGTAGATGTGCGAAATAGGACACCATGAGTAATGTGAGAAATGAGAGAAGGGCCATGTTTAGTAATAAGTTAAATGTCACGATGATTTTTCCAAGAACATCACATTATCTTTAACGAGATCGGGTGAAACTTTGCGCAAGCATTTTGATTTAAGAGGAAGTCTGGCAACACTTTGTCGGCTAAATATTGTTGAAGAAAATCATCGTCAACAACAAGTACTACAATTGTTGATGATATGATCTCCAAAATCCACGCATTGCGGCAATGGAGCGGAACACTCTCCACTGGAAACTGCATGCTCCATCAAGTATGCCTTTGCCCTGCACTCCAATGCATCCCCATGTGCACCACTGTACACCTTTGCATGCCATTGCATACTATTTCTCATCCTTGTATGCCCCTGTATACCATTGCATACTCCTATGTCCTTCGATACCATCTTGTATCTTGGATGTACTACTGTATCAACCGATCCATGAGTATCAACTAACCTTGGATCTTGTATAGTCGTGTCCTCATCATAGGTGTCAACTAACCCTAGATCCCAAATGGATGTGTCCTCATCTGAAGTGTACATGTCTCCACAATCCATGAATGCATGCTCAACTATCTGATCAGGAGTCAGGACTTGAGCCATCAATGGGATCTCCAAAAATAGTGGCCCCTGCAACACATGTGCACCCTCACGAGTCTTTGGGTCATCTCTCCCAACAATCGCCTGCAAGTATGAATGCTTCTCCATCAAACTGTCCATGTCACTTATATCCTTCTGAGATAAGGCTAACATATATGAATGGTCATCCTCTAAAATGGATGAAGGAGATATCTAACTCAACTCCTCTTGAATCTACTCCACCTCATTCTCTTTCTCCTTTAGCGCCCCATGGTATATCTCGTCAATCGCTAGAAGGTAATCTCTATCCATATGGAGATGCTGGTAGTCAGACCTCATCACTGCCACTACCTCTTTGAGTGTTTGAAAATCCACAATGGAAAACTCGCATCCCAAACTATCCTATGCCACCGTGGCTCTCCAACAACACTCTACCACCATTGTGTGTGTAGCATCAAAGTGTCTCATGTCTTCCATAATCATACACTCACTAACCTCCAGCTGCCCTATCAAATGGTGAGACTTATATGATCAATCATCCACATCATGTTGAAGTGCTACCCCATAAGTGTTGTTTCCCAAATCAAGTGTAGGCTCCACAAAAGAACACTCCCCAATATCATCTTCTCTACTCTAATCGTCGATGATGTGCACCTCCTAAATAATATCAGTCTCCAAGGGTGGATCATCTAATGCCAATGCCTCATTGCACTTAGGTGTACTCACACCCAAGTCATCGCATACCTCATGACAAGGTGACGATGATACCTCCTCCTCATGACCTAATGTGATATCCCCCTGTCCAACCCATGGGCTAATGTTGTTACCCTCATGGGGAAACTCTGATGATGTTCCCAAAGTTACAACTCAGTCACCCTCATCGCACACAACCACATCATGGATAGGTGTATGCTCATTCAAGGAGTCAACCTGTGATCCTGTCAAGCCTCTATCCTAAAGTGGTGTTTCTTCCTTACCAACTATCTTGGATGTGGATATCTTTTTATTCTTCCTGAACCACTACGGATATTCTAACATGGTTGTTATAATTTTATGTTGCTCTTGCATGATTTGCAAAATTTCCACCCCAAGCTCCTTTTGTGTCTTCATATTTTCCCAAAAATGATATGTATCTATTGTCAATGCTTCCCTTCAAATCTCACAGCTGCAGAGGATCATGCTATGATACCACTGTAAGATTCCTAAGTGTTGTTTTATGAATTTACTCATTGTTGTAGTAATTTATATGATTTCCTAAGTGTTGTCTTTTGTTAAAAACTTAGGTTGTAGACTACTTCTCACTGTTTGACTACCCAATTTGTTGTTATGGTATTTTTCTAGATGGATTCTTGAAGTGTTTTAGATGATTGGCATAGATTTAATGTGCCTTCGTTGTTCTCTTTCACCACAGTAAATGTAAATCATGACAACAGACATAACTGAAACCAAACTTATAATTATTGTAATGAGGGAATCATAACATAAAATTTGCACTTGTTTATTAGCAACAATACTCACAGATTTGGGGCATGTTATACAATGAATATGGAGCATACAGTTGCCAGGAGAAGTGGATTATGTTGTTGTTGTAATAACTATTAGAATCATCTATTAGTCGCCTGGTATACCCTTCCAATCCACGATTTGAGTTGTCAAGAGAGTTATGTACCTTCCTCAATATATAAGATGCGCCGAACAAGGCTCACGACCTCTTCATCCCTTAGAAATCGACCCAGCAATAACAAATCATTTCCCAACAAGTTAAATCAAACCCCCCAATAAAGGTATTGTTTCCCAACAAGGGGAACTCAAACTCTGAACCCAAAATCGGCCTTCTATGAACAAGAACTCGACCCCTGTAACTTGGAATATGTCTATCAATGGTGTTATGTTATTCCCACAAAGAATTCTCCCTTCTATCTTCAAGAAATGCACCCCAAAACCACAGCAAATGGGTGAGAACAAGGTCCCATGATTTTCTTAAGGAAACTTGGCCTCTTTTATACAACTCGACCTCCTTATAAACTATTCAATGTTGTCTATGAAGATCAGTCCCCAAATTCATGAAATCACAACAAATGGAGGTAACTCAACTTAACAATGAAAGCAAAGAAGAAATCTGAAGTGATATCTTCATATACCATCTAGGGTGTATCGTTGCAACACCGAAACCAGTAGACAAACAAGGGTTTCCAAAACCCTAAACTCTTTCCTCAAGATCTCTCCAAAATTTATTTTCCAAATGAGTGAATGCAAGAATGATCCCCTACTCCTCCTATCCCCTTGTTTTTATACTTCTAACTTTATATTTCATTTCCTTCTCTTATGAATGTGGGATAATGTTCCCTTGATTATTTTCCTCTCTAGCCCACGGGAACTCAAGGTGACCTTGACAAGGACCTTGATTGGTGGACGATTTGGAGGAACAAGCCTAGCTTGGGCTTTCATGGGGCAAGAATCCCACAGGTTAGATGTCATGACCCATACCTTGGGGAAAGATGGAATATGAACTTTGTCTTTGGAGGAAAAGGAAGACTCCATGGAGGACCTCACCTAACCCTTGCAAGCCCAACAATTTGCCTTTGGAGGCCAAAACGTCACTTTAGAGGGCTTGACGTCACCCTAGGGCTAAGGTTTTGGTGGTGATGGTGATTTTTGATGGAAATTTGGCACTTTTGATGAGGAGGGTTCCTTGTACCTTGAAGAGAAGACCCCACACATGAAGGGAAGGCCTTTAGAGGCCAAATGATTTCATCTTCAAACTCAACGACTTGACCGAAGTGCCAAAACGTGACTCCTTGAAGAGATGATGTCATGTTTTAGGGTTTACTTTATGTGCAAATTAAATTTTATGTTGTAAAGGGGAAAAGTAAGGAGGTTGGCCTCCTTACTTTGTGGTTTACCCTAATTTATGTGGACAAACACTCTTTAGGATTTTTGTATAAATAAGGATCAATAACATTTCATTTTAACATAACTCTCACTTGGAAGAAAGACTCATTGGTTGAAATTTGTGCCCCTCTTTGGAAATTTTACATATATCTCTCTTCTACATGCTCTTGTGATGGCTTGTCTTTGTTATTGGATGAAGAAGTGATGCATTATCTCTCTTGCAGGTTAATTCTTGCATTGTGATGGAATTTTCTTTGTTAAAAGGAGTTTATCTTGTTAATGCTTGGACTAGGTAAGGAATCTTTGCTTTGTTATTGCTTCTTTCTTAGTTGCAAGGTTAATTTGATAAGTTCTTGGAGAGTATAAGGGAATACAACCCCACTAAGCCTCTCATAATTTTCTTGAATAATCTATTGTACAAAGGGTTACTAGGAGTAAAAGGGCTTACACCCTCCTAGTTTTTCCTAGCTAGCATTGCTTGCCTTAGGGAGTAAAAGGGTTTACACCCCTAAGGAAGTAGCATAACTATCTCATTCATTAAAAGACTCCATAACCCAATAGATTTAGGCACTAATCTCTTGCATTAGAGAAATAGAAATCATTGCAATGGTATACGTGAAATTATGAGATGTTGAAATTGTCTTAGTTGGAATCTTTTTATGTGTTTTAGACTTGCTAAGGCCAATAAGGTGTCTTGATTGCCCAAGGATATCTTGTTGTTATAAATTTAAGCTACAACCATTAGGGTTGTATCAAATCACTCTTTAACACTTGTTTTACTCACTAATCTACCACTAAAGCTTGTTTCCAAATTGTCATTGTTAAACTACTTGATATCGGCTAATTGTTGGACAAGTTGTTTGCTTATTTTTATGGGTAGATATTGTTGTTATAGGATATGTTTCCTACAACCATACGACTGTCATAATATCTCTTCAATAACATCATTTAACATCCCTATATCCTCACTAAAGTTTTGCATTATATCATTTGAGTTATACTAGTCGTTACTAACTTTATCTCTTACATCTTTACTTGACTTTTAGTGGCATATCTAGCAATTTTAATTATCATTTACTTGTTGAGTTATATCATTGTTTACTGCTGCTACAGAGGACAACAATTTTCACTTGCTTGTCCATCAAATATCTTGTCTTGTATGTCATCAATTTGTCTTGTCTTGGGCAGGTCTAACACTTTGGTGCAGGTACTCAAGACCTTTGGCAACTTCCCTCAACCACAAGTAGGGGGTTATATTTCTACTACTCCACTTTCCATCTCATTTCCCCCTAGGGTCACCCAAGACTCCCCCCTTGTGTAGGATTTCTCCTTCACTAAAGCGAGGAGAGGGTTTATCTAAGGTGACAGTGGGTAGATTCTCCCATATTTCTCGCCATCTTGTGGATTGGGTCGAGATTTTTCCAACTTGCAATTTGAGCAATAACAAGCCCGAAATTAGCAAAAGTTCCAAACAATCAATTTTTGTCTCGATTTTTGTGCAAATGAAGACAAATCTGAAGAATATGGAACATGGGTTTTGTTCCTAGCATAAAAAATTGAGCAATTTGAGAGTCATTTTCCAAACAAAGGCATGGTTCGAGAGTTATAGCCAATTATTTAATTGAGATTTTCTTAGATTTGATGTTGTGCCCAGATTTAGTTCGTGCCCAGATTTTGCATGTATCTCGTTTTTCAAATTATCTTATTTTTGGATCACGATATGATGTATCTCACTGTGTGAGGATGGGATGGTTTATGTTTGATCTATTTCTTATTCTCGTCCAAGATCACATTGTAAAGATATAGTTTTGTTATAACAAAGTTACCAACTTAATGAGAACTGTGACCTCAAAATGAGAACTCTGGCCCAAAAAACCCATATTTTTGCCCAAAAAAACATGAAAATCAACCCCTAAATCAAACAATGGTGCTACTGGTAGCACCATTTTTTCAAACGGGGTCAAAATTACAACATTTTTCAAACATGGCCTTCAAAACTCATATAATAGCTCAAAAAAACCTTCAAATGGGCACCTAAATAAAAAATGATGTTCTAGAATTTTATTTTTTTTCAAAACTTTAAATTTATAGATATTTTGAAATCGTATTTTTAGTAGTCGGTACCATTAAAACCAAAACCTCAAAATTAACCATCAAATTGAAAAGTATTGCTACGAGTAGCACCCATTTTAAATTTGGGGTATTAAAATGACATATTTTTTTAAAGTGGTAATCTAAATCATAGTTACTGCAAACAAAATAATCAAATCAACCCTTAAATGTTGACTTTTTAAATCTTAGTTTATCACTCCAAACACAACATAATACTTAAT
>SNQJ01S0097635.1:2967-20369 GCA_010110895.2 Picea sitchensis | reverse complement strand
TATTTTGTTTGTAATATTGTCATATATTATTTTGATTCATTATATTATTTTATTATTGTTTTGTTATCATATTGTTTTGTCTAAATTTTGTTACATATTAAATAGTGTTGTTATGTATTGTGATACAAACATGTATGCAATGTTAAAGGATTATTGTTGCAATGTGACTTAATGTATAATTGGAAACAAAATTAATTCCATATCCACACATATCTCGTTTTTTTTCTATCTTTCATTTTTATTTTTGGGTGTATCTTTTTTTTAGGACTAATATCCAAAGTGTGTGTTTTATATTGTTTTGTTTTAATTTGTTTTCCTCCACCATAAGCTTGGATCCATTACAAGAATATTGTTGAAGGTTAAGACACTAATAAGCTATTCTTGTAAAGTTGCATGAACACCTTTGTGTAAAATATTTCAACTCAGAACCTTTATAGCGTTAGATGTTTCACAACCCAGTGACGATTTCCTTAGTGTTAATTTTCATTTTCCTTCTTTCATTTCCACAACAGAAGAAGCTACTACATGAAGAATCATTGAAGGATTGAGACATGTTAGTAAGATACACTTGAGAAGTTGCATGAACATACATATATGAAAGATTGTAACATTGAACCCTTATAACACTTATTGTCTTACATCTCAGTGACATATTCCTAACGTGAATTTCCTACAGCTTGACTTGCTTTAATTTGCTTGGTTTGTTTGGATTGTCCCCGGTGTAGGATAGATTAGAGCTTTAATCTTGCATTTCCTGTGCTTGCACCTCGACGTTTACGAATCCCTAGGTTGACATTAAATGTAAGGAAAATTATCACATATAATTGGCTCGGCAAATTTCAAGGTTGACTTGGTCAAAGTGGACACAAATGCACATTCTCATCCTCTCTCTTCTAGGGAGAATTCATACATGGTGAAGGTTTAAATGTAAACACAAAGTACAATTCTATGTGCTTATTTCAGTCAAAGTGGTCCACAAGGCACAAGTACTAAGGGCACACTTGCTAAAGGATTATTTTAGAGTTTTCTTGGCCAAAGGGATTCTAGAAATAGCACTCAAGCATTATACTTGGCATTGGCATACATTTCTAGAAGGGCACCCTCATAAGTGAGGCTTTACACATGGAAACCCACTCATTTTCTTGGAAATTCACCCGATCAACTAATATTATTATTTGGAGGTGGTTATTTCTAGGAAAGCACCATCATCGTGGAGTTTTACACTTGGCATTCATGCACACTTATTGGAAATTCGCCCTTTCTATTTGATCAAGCCTTTTATCATTATTTTACACATGAGGATGACAAATGACACCTAGATTTTGCTTTTGCATGAAGATAATGATGGAAGGAGGAGTGGCACTTAAACCATCTAGAACATTGTATCCAAGCATTTTTCTATGGGATTTTGATCAAATTTTCCCCTCTAGTTAGTTATATTTTCCTAGGAAAATATTATTTTGTTGGAGAGGAGAGTTGAGCTAAAAACTATATAAAGGTTTGCTCTCTCCATTTTGTACATGGATTGGATTAGTGGATTGCAAAGCTATTGTGTAATATTTTCCATTCTTTAGTATTTGTTCTATGGTAATCATAGAAGGATTTGAGTTGCAAGTTTTTATTGAGGAAAGAGCTATTACAAGGAAAACATTACAAGTGAGGTATGAAGTAATTTTCGATTTCATTTCTTTATCAAGTTCTAGGCTAGATATATTGTATTGAGAGTGAATATCTTAGGATTTCACTTCCTTACCCTAGGTTTAGTATATGATTTACTTTGTAATACTTCTAGGTTAATTTATTTAGAATAAGTCTCTCTATAATCCTTGCAAGGTTTCATATTCCTTAGTTTGATGCTCATCCAAGTAATATTTATGATGTTTGGGACTTCAACAACCAAGATAAGAGGATAAGTACTCAAGAGTGGCTTAGACCCCATTGCCCAAGCAAGATAGGCACTAGTCTCCTATTCACTCATCACCCCAATCCCATCTTTTACATTTATTTTTCCATCACAATTGTGGCTAGGTTCTCTTTTCTCCCATTACTACTACACAAAGTGAGCCTAGTTGACCCACATGGAAGCTCCCCTTGGTTATGATTCCATTTACCCTAGCCTAAAGTTCAGAGGAGAGTTGGTGAGGTGACTGTGGCCAACCTCCTAGTTCCACAAGGTTAGTGCCCTATTTTTTAGACTTTAATCTAAAGGTTCTAGTTTGTGTGGTAACATAGACCATTCAAAGTGTTGTAGGAAAGAATTTGACGAAACAAAGGGCCATAGGCGAAGTGTAGATGAGGATACTAGTGGAAGAACTATGTTGACAAATCAAATTGCCTCTTGTAGATTGAACTCTCATGTTGAACTTGAAGATTACTAGAATCATTGTGGTTGTAGAAATTTGATTGAAGGTCTTGGTGTTTCATCATGTTTATTTTTAAACCACAAGTGAGCATGAAAATTGGCTAGTGGAAAATCGAAGTATAGTGTTGTACCATTTGCATGCTCAATGTTTTTGAAACAATGAGTTGGTTCCTTATTAGTGTAAGCCATTAGATTTGATGACGATGCAACATCAAAGAGATATTGAGGGATGTCATATTCAAGAAATCCCAATCTTTCTTCTTCTAGCTAACTACCAGTGCAAGAACTATTAAGATTGTTGTTTTGAGGTCTACAGTGGATAAGTGAAGGGTGTGGAAAGTTCTATGCAAAGCCAACAAAATAGAATATAGATTCATAATGCCTAATAGAATGTTGGGAGGAAGAGAGTCAATTATAATATCGTCTAACACAAACCATTGTCTAGGAAGTAAATGGGGAGAAGAATGCAATCTTTATATATTTTTCTCTAGGAATTCACCTATATTGCAAGTGTCTTATGTGGATCTAGACAAAAGGCTAGAAATTTTTGATAAGCTCTACCAAGGAAAGGTGTAGGTACTCTACCAATATGTGTTAAGAGTTAAAGAGTAAAATCAGGATGCCCATGCAAAGTGATGGCATTGGGAACATTATAGTTGATCCAGGTGGATATTGGTGGCCACCCACCTTTTCCAAATTCCAAATGGCTCATCTTGATAGTTTTCAGTTCAACATGTTTCTCTGTAATGGGGAAATTTCTTTTTAATTGTGGGTTCTTCACTTCTGGGAAATTCCTGAAGCCCTACACAACATCCAGGTGGATATTGGTGGTCACCCACCTATTCCAACTAGCTTATTTTGGAAGTTTCATGTCAGTACATCTTTTTGTACTTCCAGGGTTGTTTTGGGTCCCTAAACAATTTTTTCTTGGCTTGCCATAGTCAAATTTTGATGACACAATTCATATTTCTCGAAAATACCTTTCCAACGGGCTATCATACGCCTAAAACGAAGATCGTATGCAAAAGTTATGACCCCGAGAAGTTGACGTACTAACTTACCCCAACGATGCCCACATGAAATTTGGCGCTTCATCTCCCAGGGTTAGTTTTTTGGATGTCTAGGGTTTTGGCATTCATGTTTATCGTAAAAAGGCAGAGACTCATTGTACTCATCTTCTTGCGAATGAGCATAGTCGTCACATCTCTTCTCAGAGATAAAGATGCCACCATTCTAGACAGTCTTCTACTCTGTATTTTTACAATATTTGTACATTTATTTCATTAATAGAAATCATGTATTGTTTCATTTCTCTGTTTATAATTTTTTTTATGTGTATGTCATTGTAATATCTCTTCTTTCATTTCGTTCTAAAAATAATCTGGATCAGTGGTATCAAAGAAGGTTGCTCTTGATCATTTTTAAGTGCATGTCCCCGACGAGGTCCGAGTATAGCAAGTTGGGTCTCGAGCTTATCTCTCTTGAGGAAAATCGTTCTCACATGCCCAAGAAACCCTATATGGCAGAAGAAAAGAAAAACGACGAAGTAGAAGATTCTATTAACATGTTTCTTGAGAAAGCTCTCACGCGACAGAGGGACAAAATGATGGAGAATTTTTCCCACATCCTTCAACTCTTGTCGATAGCAAAAAACACATCTTCATCAAGCGACCACTTTGGAGGAACCTCTCCCTTCAAGGTACAAGTTAATTTTGATATTCCTATATTTGAAGGTCAGATAGATGCAGATGCCTTAGAAAAATGGTTAAATCTACTAGAAGGTTATTTCTCTTTTCACAATTTTTCCAATAGGGAAAATATCACCTTTGCACTCCTCAAGGCTCTCCCCCATGTCAAAAATTAGTGGGAAACTTACTGGGAGAAAAGTTCCATAGAGGAATCTGAAATATATGGGGTCAAGCCCACTTGGGATTTTTTTGTGGATGCAGTCAAGGAACAATACTACCCTATTGATAACTATGAAGACCAGTACATGAGATGGACCACACTACGGCAAGAGAAGAGCCAAACAGTGTAAGAGTTCACAAATACTTTCCATACCTTGTGCACCAAGCTGGGTATCAAAGACTCTTAGTGGCATCTAGTTCTGAAATATCGTGGGGATCTGTATAGGTACATCCAAACCGAAATGGATTTCCTAAACATCTCATCATTGGGAGTTTCCTATCAATATGTTGTCAAAATCCAGCAGAAATTTAGGCACTAGAACAAATGGGAGTTTGTGTCTACAAATCCGCAACAACCAAAGCATGGTAAAGACGGCCCTAACCAACAGCCTCTCAACAACCAGTCCAAGACACATGAAAAGAAGGGTAAAGGAAAGATGAAGAATGACACTGGGAAGTGGTGTGACTTCCAAAAAATCCCCTGGCACAACACCGATGAATGCCACTTGAAACAGCCATTGGTGGCCAAGGTCAAAGACAAGGAGTCGAACAGTGATTCAAAATCTGATCCAAAAAATATTGAAAACAAACAAATCATCAACGCATACCCCATTTCTATTGTCGTAACCACAACAGTTCAATCAGAAGAACCAATAGATCCTAAAGATGGGGAGCACCTCTTCCATTCATAGATGTGGGTGAAGGGGACCCCGTTGCATTTCATTGTTGATAGCGGCAACCAGAAGAACCTCATCTCATTTGAGGTCATCAAATATTTGGGATTGTCCAAAAAACCACACCCACAACCATACAACATTGGGTGACTTCACCAGGGATGATATCTTCGTGTCAGCCAATAGTGTCACATGTCCTATGGAATCCATCCCTTCAAGGATGAGGTAGTGTGTGATGTTTCCCCTCTTTATGTTTTTTATGTTGTTTTGGGCCAACCATATATGTGGAAACATCATGTTGTTTATGAGTCTCGACCCCATTTTGTCATTATTATTATGGGGTGTCATATCTACAGTATACCAGAGGTAGTTTCGACTATTGTTCCACCAAAATAGTGCCCCAAGGTAATGTCTCATACTGCAAAATTCATCCTCTTCAAATTATGTTCAAAGGTTGCACAAAAGGCCACTACAACCATTGCATCCTCATCACCTTCTATCCAGCAGAAGAAGATTGCAGAAGAGAAAGAAGATATTGTTTCTTCACCTAATATGGTGCCTACACAATTCCCCGTCAAGTCCAGAGACTATAGGTTGGTGGAACAAATTCAACCCCACCAACAACAAGTTCGTGACAACCTTCCATAGACCAAGCAACACAACTTCTCCAACAAGGCACACAACTCACCAAGATTTAGATTCAAAAAATGCTTTCCCCTCTTCCCCAGGAAATCAATGAAATGGAGACCATTGATTCCTAAGGGGGAGGATTGATCCAGATGGATATTGGTGGCCACCCACCTATTCCAAATTCCAATTATCTCATCTTGATATTTTTCAGTTCAACATGTTTCTCTGTAATGGATACATTTCTTTGTAATTGTGGGTTCTGCACTTATGGGGTTGTCATGAAGCCCTACACAACATCTAGGTGGATATTGGTGGCCTCCCACCTATTCCAACTGGATTATTTTGGAAGTTTTCATGTCAGTACATCTTTATGTACTTCCAGGGCCGTTTTGGGACCCTAAACAACGTTTTCTTGGCTTTCCATAGTCAAAGTGTAGATGAAGTCAGATTTGTTGATTTTTCACTATGTTGGGATCAAGCATGAGGTTTATTTCATTTTAGTCAAGTACTTGAACCATAAACAAATGCAACTACACCATTCACAATTTCTACAATAACCAAGATCACAAGAAGAAATACCATGCACAAGAACACAAGAAATATCCTGGGAAAACCCTTCTCAACAAGGGATAAAAACCCAACAATCCTTTTCTATATTCTCAAGAGAATATCTTCCAACAATGAAACCCTAATGCACACAAGAGGGTGCTCTATTACCTTGAAACTTGTGCCCAAGAGAGGTGTGCACTTCATCCCTAGAAATGTACTTGCTGAAATTTCCAAATGACAAGTGACTTCTATGTTTCCTCAATGGGGAAATCACCTTTATAACTAGACTGGACAGACCAAAAATGGTGTCTATTGGCACAACAAGGCCGACCTTAATAACTCATAAAATAATTAATTATTAGAATAAACATTAATTTTCTTTTACATATGTTGGATCCAACCTGTACCCTTTACATCACAATTAGGGTTACATGTAATTATTACTCTCAGAAAATATAGCAAGGGATATCACACACCCACTAGTGCTCAACCACTAGGGGCACGTCCACCTGTGCTCATCCACAAGGACGTCCTACTCAACAGATCTCTATCTCACTAAGTCCAGAGGAGAATCATCTAGAGTAATATCTCAAGCCTGACTCAACTGAGTCCACAAGGTAGGAGACCACACATCATAACAAATCAGTCCAGAGTCTGACGCACACCCATCACATGGGCACCTTCACCCCACACAAGGGTACACACCGTTTCATATCAATCCAAAGAGGAACGACACACCCATCTCATGGGCATCCTCTCCCCACACAAGAGCACACATCGTCTCATCTCAGTCCAGAGAGGAACAACACACCCATATCATGGGCACACCCAACACATGGGATCTCTCACAGGTCAAATCACTCAGTCTGTGTCCTAGAGGATGTCTCACAAAGTTGTAATCATCAAAACTCCCTCTTAGCTACGGAGGAATTCTACACTAGCCCAAGTATCTCACGGAAGTACTCGAACTTTATCTTGGCAAGTGTTTTGGTGAAGATATATGCAATATGTTCATGTGTAGGAAGGTACTGCACATGTATTGCTTTCCTCTACACCATGTCTCTGATATAATGATATTTTATCTCAATGTGTTTCGATCTGTCGTGAACACAGGGTTCTCAGAGAGCTTCACATGGCTCTGGTTATCACAATGAATAATGGTAGGATCCATCTCATGATCAAATAAATTTGTCAGGATCTTGCAAAGCCACACTGCTTTGTGAACTGCCACACTCAACGCTATATACTTTTCTTCTACGGTACTCAAGGCCACAGAGCTATGTTTGTTGCTGCACCAGGAAACCATGGCAAACCGCAAGGTAAAACAACAACCAGATGTTCTCTTCCAATCCACTGTGCTCGCTTCCCAATCTGCATCAGCATATCCCTGCAAACTCATGTCTACACTGGAGGCATATCTCAGGCCATATCCAATTGTGTCTTGTAGATATCTCATTACATCCTTCACTGCTATCTAGTGAGTCTGTCTCGACTGACTCATGAACTGACTAAGTACATTCACTGCATAGAATATGGAAGGTCTGGTGTTAACCAGATACATCATTGATCCAATTAGTTGTCGGTATAAATGTAGATCAATCTTGCCTGAATCAGTAGAAGCATCTTTCATCTTATTCAAATCCATCACCATTGTTGTAGGCATGGATTTGCAGTGTGTCATACCAAACTTCTTCAATATCTCCACTGTATATTTTCCTTGACTCAGGAAAATATCATCAATCCTCTGCCATACTTCTATTCCCAAGAAGTAGTGCATCATACCTAGATCCTTCATCTTGAATTCAGAAGTCAATTCTCGCTTGCATTCAACAATAATTCTTTCTGAACCAGTGAGGAATAAGTCATCCACATATAGGACCAATATTAGGCACTTGTTGCCAACAATATGATAATATAGGTTTGGTTCAACATCACTCTTGTTGAAGCTCAAACTCATCAAGAATCCATCCATCTTCTCGTACCAAGCACGAGGTGCCTTCTTTAGTCCATACAGGGCTTTCTTCAACCTGCACACATGAGATTTCTCGTTGTGTATCAAAAATCCTTCTGGTTTCTCGATGTAAACTTCTTCCTCAATCTCATCATTGAGAAATGTTATCTTTACATCCATCTAATGTAGTTTCCAACCCATGGATGCAACTAGTGAAATGATAGTATGGATGGAGGTGTATCAGGCTACTGGAGA
This sequence comes from Picea sitchensis, assembly GCA_010110895.2. Classification (NCBI taxonomy): domain Eukaryota; kingdom Viridiplantae; phylum Streptophyta; class Pinopsida; order Pinales; family Pinaceae; genus Picea; species Picea sitchensis. The sequence goes on along the minus strand of SNQJ01S0097635.1, from coordinate 12,041 downwards.
AAATGTTTCCTCACAATCAATTCCCTCCACCTGTGAGAATCCTCTGGCTACAAATATCGCTTTGTATTTCTCGACACTTCCATCGGTTGCATGCTTGATTTTATAGATCCACTTGGAAGTTACTACAGACTTCCCTTCTAGTCTCAAAACAATGTCCCACACATCATTCTTCAAGATGGATTGATATTCTTCTGCCATGGAATCTTGCCATACTTGCTGACCTATCACTTCTCCATGAAAAGAAGGCTCAGTATCAATGATGTGGCTCATGGTTGAAAAGTAGCTCGAAATATTTTTGGTCTCTTGGTCTCTCAGGATGTGCCTTGAGGAGTTACATGGCCCTCTGCCTCTTGCATAGTTTGTCGAGCTTAGACAGGCCTTTTTTGGCCTACTGCAATGTCTCTGTGGATATCAACTAGAGAAACTGGATCAACTGGAACAACTGGATCAACTGGAATAATTGGATTGACTGGAATAATGGTTGTCTCCCTCTGAACTGCTGAAGGGAGAAGGTATTTGTCTATTCCTTCTTCTCAAATAGTTTGACTCCCTCTAAGTCAAGTGAATCCCTTTGAATTCTGAAGGATAGAGACCTTCCTTTTCCTTTTTTCTAATCTGAATCCATCTCATGTCTTCTCAAGTCCTCTACTGACTCTACAGTACTTTTTTGGTCTCTTGTACTAGGATAATAATCAACCAAGAAAATTTGGACTCTCATACCAAGGATAATGGTCCAAGACAAGAGGGCTCTTGCACCAGGGATAATACCCTTCATTGTTATAATGCAATCAACTACATGTTAATCAAATAAGGAAAGTAGTACAAAAACTTACCCTAGTCTACAATTATGCTCAATCTCGCATTTCGCCTTAAAGGAAGAAATCCTCATTTCTCATGTCTTCATCTTTCTGAGGTGGGTCTGGATCCATGTCAACAGTGGAATCATATTGTCTTTCTCTCTTCCTGGTAGGACAATTTCTCGCAATGTGTCCATACTTGTCACATCTGAAGCACTAGACCTTTGATATGTCATTTCTCTGATAACTTGAAATTTTCTCGTCTTTGAATGTTTGCATGAAGTTTCTTTTATTTCTTCGTCCTTTCTTTGTATGACATGAAAGAGCATGATTTTCATCATGAGGGGATTCTTCCACTCCTCTAGCTATAAGTATGATTTCTTCCTGGGAACAGTCTGTCCATAGACGATCAAAAGTAGGTAGTTGTTCTCTACCACTGATACTTTGAACAAATGGTTCCCAATTTTTTAGAATATTATTGAGAGTGGTCAAAACAATTTCTCTATCTGATATGATTTCTCAAATGGCACCTAGTTGATCTCTGATCTCTAACATCTTCATGAAGAAGGTAGCAACGGTGTCACCTTTTGTCATCTTGATATTTTGAAGTTGGCCCTTCAATGTAAGAGCTCTGAGGGTATTGTTACTATCAAACATATTCTTCAATGCTTCATACATTTCATAAGTTGACTCCATGTTGGTAATACGAGGCAAGAGATGATATCTTACTGAGTATATGATTATATTCATTGCCTTGATGCCGTCTTCCTTCCTTCTCTTCATCGGTAGTTGTCTCTGGTAAAAAAAATTGTATCACCCACAATAAGTCTTCCTCTTCAAGGGTGACCTGAAGTCTTGACTTCCAGGAACTAAAGTTGCTTGATCCATCAAGCCTATCTTCCACCAAGGTTTTGTTCATCATATTTTCATATTCTTCACAAACCCTTGCCAACTGGGCTAGAAAACTTAACGGCTAGGCTAGGCTAGCAAAGTTAGGTTTTGTTGGGCTTATGACTGCCAACAATAAGACTTGAAATTCAAAAGAAAACTCGTGAGATGAAAAGCTCCTTCAATGAGCTGCAGAAACCCTAGATCTGAATTTTCTGTAGAAAATTGTGAAACCTTAGGGCCAAAAATCCAAAATTCTTGAAATTTCACTCTGAGAGTTGTTGGAGGTGCGCTGAGGGAAGTCGTACACCCCTATGTCATTTTTAGCCCCAAATTTTCAGTTTTAAGTGTTGGAACACCCAAGAAGGAGAGGGTCGTATAGATTTCTGAAAACCCTAGGAGGTCGTACGGTTCTGCAGAAAAGAGAAGATGGATACTAGAATCTTGTGAAATGGATTCTTGAAGACCTATGCTCTGATACCATGTTGAATTTTCACTATGATGGGCTCAAGCATGAGGTTTATTTCATTTTAGTCAAGTACTTGAACCATAAACAAATGCAACTACACCATTCATAATTGTTGCAATAACCAAGATCATAATAAGAAATACCATGCACAAGAACACAAGAAATATCATGGGAAAACCCTTCTCAACAAGGGAGAAAAACCCATCAATCCTTTGATATATTCTCAAGATAAGATCCTCCAACCATGAAACCCTATTGCACACAAGATGGTTCTCTATTACCTTGAAACTTGCACCCAAGAGAGGTGCGCACATCAGCCCTAGAAATGTACTTGCTAAAATTTCCAAATGACAAGTGACTTGTGTGTTTCCTCTATGGGGAAATCACCTTTATTTATACTACACTTGATAGACCAAAAATGGTGTCTATTGGCACATCATGGCCGACCTCAATAACTTAGAAAATAATCAATTATTACAATAAACATTAATTATGTTTTACAAATGGTGAAGATGACCTGTACCCTTTACATCACAATTAGGGTTACATGTAAATCTTACTCTCAGACAATATAGCAAGGGATCTCACTCATCCACTAGTGCTCAACCACTAGGGGCACACCCACCTGTGCTCAACCACAGGGATGTCCTAGTCAATAGATCTCTATCTCACTGAGTCCACAGGAGAATCATCTAGAGTACCATATCAGGCCTAAATCAACTGAGTCCACAAGGCAGGAGATCACATGTCATAACAATTCAGTCCAGATTTTGACGCACACCCATCACATGGGCACCTTCACCCCACACAAGGGTACAAATCATTTCATCTCAATCCAAATAGGAATGACACACCCATCTCATGTGCATCCTCAGCCGACACAGGGGCACACATCATCTCATCTCAGTCTAGAGAGGAAGGACACACCCATCTCATGGGCACACCCAACACATGGGCTCTCTCACATGTCAACTCACTCAGTCTGTGTCATGGAGGATGTCTCATGAAGTTGTAATCATCAACAAGAGTTTGATGGAATATTGCATATTTCTCAAAAATACCTTTCCAACGGGCTATCACATGCCTAAAACAAAGATCGTATGCAAAACTTACAACCCCGGGAAGTTGATGTACTAACTTACCCGAACGGGGCCCACATGAATTTTGGCGCTTCATCTCCTAGGGTTAGGTTTTTTGATGTCTAGGGTTTTTGCATTCATGTTTATCATAAAAATACCTTCAGGGCCTCATTGTACTCATTTTCTTGCAAATGAGCGTAGCTGACACATCTCTTCTCAGAGATAAAGATGCCACCATTCTAGCGAGTCTTGCACTTTGTATTTTTACAATCTCTGTACATTTCTTTCATTAATAGAAATCATGTATTGTTGTATTTATCTATTTCTGGAAATTTTTATGTGTATTTCATTGTAATATCTCTTCTTTCATTTCATTTTGAAAATAATCAGGATCAATAGTGGTATCGTATCATGGCTTGGAAATTGAGACCTTTGATGTTGTATGTAATGAGCATCAATCACAATAAAGTGTGATAAACTTGCAAACACACTAGGCATGGAAAATGTGGATGTGGAACAAAACTCCTTAAAGTAAATAATTGTCAATTACATAATAACTCCTTAGATAGTAGGAGAACAACTTCGAATAACCCAATACATTCAATTACAACAATCATAAGTCAAGTGTGTAATAATTGTAGAAATTTCAAGAAATGTCACTTTAAAAAAATTCAGCTCAACCTTCAGGTTTTTCGGATCTATTTCTTATGAACTTTCAACATTGGGGTTGAATCTTAAATATGAACTTATAGTAGTCATATTTTACTTCTCTTCAACCCAATTTCATAAGGCAACACAATAAAATAAATACCATACAAGTGTACTTCAATACTACAAAGCTACGGCCTTAGGGCACACTTTCCAAGCATAAAACAAATATGAAATGTTTTATTGAAATCCACTTTACCAGGTCGGATCTCATCCATTTATCTTGCACAGTTTTTAGACTTCATCTTAAATTTTCCTCTATTATTTGTTTTGACTCGGATTCATCATAATTAACGAAGACCTTATTTCAATCATAGAAATAACAATGTTAATATTTGAGTTGAAATCCACTTTACCAAGTCATATCTCATCCATTTATCTTGCAAAGTTTGTAGGATTCATCTTAAACTTTCATCATTTATTTGTTTTGACTTAGATCCATCATCATCAATGAATACTTGATCTCAATCGGATTTTTACCATAACTTGCAATGTTATTCTTCGAGCTGAAATCCACTTTACTAGGTTAGATATCATCCATTTATATTGAAATTTTGTTGGGCTTCATCTTAAACTTTCATCTATTATTTGTTTTGACTTGAATTCAACATCATCAATGAAGACCTGATCTCAACTAGATTTTTACCAGATCTAGCAATGTTATTCTTCAAGTTGAAAACTACTTTACTAGGTCATATCTCATCCATTTATCTCACAAAGTTTTTATGATTCATATTAAACTTTCCTCTATTATTTATTTTGACTCAGATTCACTTACACACTCAAACAATAAATATGCTCTTTTATCTTCTAGATGTGTTAAATCACTTATTGATCTGGATTTTATGCACAGAACGAAATGAATACAGATCTATATTATTAACACATAGATACAATGAACAATAAAAGAGATACAATAAAACTTGGATTCTATTAGATAAAGAAATATGTTGAAACTGTAAAATGCAGACTGAAATAAGCTTGCCAGAATGGTGGCGACTTATCTCTGAGAAGAGATGTGATAGTTGCGCTCATTCACAAGAAGATGATTACAATGAGGCTCCAAAATCCTTTTTACATCAAACATGAATTCCAAAACTGTAGACATCCAAAAACCTAACCCTAGGAGATGAAGCGCCAAAATTCATGTGGGCCCCGTTGGGGTAAGTTGGTACATCAACTTCCCGGGGTCGTAACTTTTGCATATGATATTAATTTTAGGCGCACGATAGCCCATTATAAAGGTCTATCCAAGGAATACACATTATTCCATCACACTTTGACTTTATTTATAGCGTGATTGTGGTGGGCCCAAAAAACGTTGTTTAGGGCCTCAAAACGACCCCGGAAGTTTAGGACCCAAAAAGCTAGAAAAAAACTACCAAGATGAAAAATGAAACTACCAAGATGACATATGTATGTGAGCCAATTGGAATAGGTGGGTGGCCACCGATATCCATATTGATCACTTATCTAATTCAACACTGTGTCATGTCAAATCAACATGCACAACCAACACTAGAATCTACTCAATCATGAACATAACATAAGTCAAAATTCAAATATGCAAGTACACAAAATTTGGATAATTGAAATATTTCATATATATACAAAATATGAATTACATGTACACACCAACAAATTATTGTACATTGGTACAAGCCAAGCTCTCTAAACCATAGAACAACAAGAAAACCCTAGCCACTAGCTCGTCCTAACTAGGAATCATTCCCAAGCAAAATTGGTCACTCCACAAAAGATCCATAACAAGTTAGCATACACATTGGAAAGTCATTCTTGGAACTGACACTTGCATCCCACAAGTGTACAATAAAAAACAAGATTTCCCCACTATCTTCTCCACATCAAGCACTCTAAGTAGTAGTAAAGTTTCCAAATGCCACAAAATCCTAGTTTTATTTTGTGTCAATAACTAGAATATCAAATGCTCTATTTTCTCCTATAAGGTTCATCTCCAACGCTAGTCTTATTTTTTCCTTAGGGAAAGACCTTAACCTTAATTTTCCATTCAATTTTCCAAAGAACCCTAGCATTCAAGACAAAGAAATAAAATATGAATGGAGAAGAGTACAAAGAGACTAGTTCACTCTAGCTCTCACTTATCTAACACAAGCATATGATTACATGAGTGAAAAAAGAATGAATGTTATGGACGTACTCTCTCCTACCTTTATTTATATGGAAGGTGGGGGAGGCCAAAAATATGAAGTGGACCTATTCCACTACAAAGAAACCAACTCTACACAATATAGGTCCATATGTGAAACATTCTAACTCTAGGTAACACATGACAAACTACGAAGCATGCATGTCCAACAAGTAAGGTTCCAATGTTGAACTATCCTCCTCCAAAGGCCTTCAAAGATTCAATACAATCTCCTAAGCTATATGTACCTTTGGTTTGTCCACACCTACATGATCACTCTTCAACCCAAGTGTCCTCATGTCAAGTAAAAGCCTCCATGCAATCAATTGAGTGTCCCCGTGCCACCTAGGGCTTAATGCCCTCTAAGATGCCCAATTATCTTCCTTCAAAGCAAGCCTTCATCCAAAGAAAACAACCATCCTTTCCAAGGGTGCATCCCATGCGGAAATTTGTTGTTCCATCTACATCTCCAAAACTCCAAGGAAGTGTGCCACATAAGCATCAAAATAAGGTCTAGAAATACATGAATAAGATATCTCCAATGTGTGAGTCCATCATTGTACAACCAATAGTAATCAACACACCATGCACCACACATCATATGAAGCACCCTCAAGCACGGTGTAAACACTTTAGGAGTAACCTCGAAAGCTAGCACTCCCTCTTTACGATGAAAGTGTTTTCACCAATGACAATTTGCTTTCTTTGCAACTCAACTAAATATTCCATTTAAAGGCATGAACCTATTGTATTCTTTGAATCAACCATTAGCTCTTGTAAAGGAACTATCCTCCAAACATGAAATTGTTCCATCAAGGAATAATACCTCACCTTCGCAAAATCACTAGAAGGCTCACAAATGGGAGAAGCCAATGCAATATGGTTAGCATATCTCCTAGGAGGTATACTCACCCTCACCAAAAATATGGGCACTCCGACATGCTTATGTGCATCATGTAATGTCTAAGTACGCTATCACAACTTCTTTCATGTTGAAGTAAAGGTGAGGTCATATCGATCCCCAATTTCACCCCATCCACACTTGGATCTAATTCTTCTCTAACCTGTGAATCAAACTCTAGAACAACCACCTTCTTGCTCCTCTCAATCTCTAAAGGAGATCCATATGAACCAAAGGACTTCGCATCCACCTAAAACTCCACATCTTATCTCACCTGAGTCTTTATCCATGCTAGAATGTAGATCATGTAAGCCTTGGAAGCCTCATTGTATCCAACAAAAAAAGATAAAAATAGTTATTGACTTGACAAGTACCCTCCATAGTTCTTATTTTTTTAGAGGTCACATTTAGCGGTTGTTTTATCACCAAATCAAAAAGAGGTGCTCCTAAAATATCCTTTTTTATAGTGTTGAAATTACAATTGTTTGCAATGATGGCCTTAAACACCCTATAATGTTGCGAACCAAAACCTTAAAATCAACCCCTATTCAAAAAGTGGTTCTCTTGGAATCACTCTTTTTTAAGGGAAAAATTACAACATGTTGCAATCATGGCCTTAACACCCCATAATGTTGCAAAGAAAAACCTGAAAATCAAACTATGAACCGAAAATTGGTTCTCTCAGAATGACCCTTTTTTTCGGGGTCAAAATTACAACTTGTTTGAAACTATGACCTTAACAAAAAAACAAATTTACCTCATGATGAGGAGTTTGACATGTGACTAAACCCTATACTCTACACTATGAAACTAATAAACCAAGAATGTATTGATTGTTTTGTGAAAGAAACTTTGGATCTATTAGAGGTAGAGTGTGTGCTTGTGGAAAGTTTACAGGGATAAAAAATGAGAAGATAGACTCAAGATTTTGTACATAATGTGGAGTTGAACTCATTGATTCTTGAATTTGAAGATATCAAATGGGATACATTAAACTAGCATGTATGCATGATATTTTTCAATTTGTAATCTTAGATCAAAAGTAATTGATTTAGTAATTCTAGCCATATGTTGTGTAGTATCAATTATTTTCACAAAAGGTGGTAATATGATATCTTGAGAAGTTACATTTCAAGGTGCAAGAATATAGATAGAAGCTTCTTGAATTTTGTATGAATCACTTATAAGTACAATTTCTCCTAAATTCATCAAAATGTTGTGTACTGATTCTTCAATAATTATTATCGTGGAATATTTATGTTTTATGTTCTTCAATTTAACATGTGTGATACATGTTCCTTCTACTTTTTAGGTACCTATACCCTATTAGAATATGAAGGATTGTGCTCGTTTTACCATTGACAATACCCTTGTCATCCAACCATAGGCCGAAGCCACCCTCCGAGCACCTTGACCTTAACAGAGAAAAGAATCCTGGAAGCAATCCAATAGCCAAGAGAGGATAATGCACCAAGCAAGAAGTAACCAATTTGATCAGATAGTCTCACCCAAAAACTGGCGCAACACCTTCCCCAAGACTTGCGCACAAAACTGCTAGGCTGCAATGTGCAGAAACTGCTCTCTGCAATTATGAGAAGTGTGAATAATGAGAGACTGGCGCCCTGTATTTATAGTAATTCTGGTAGGCTTGCCTAGGCTGACTTCTCCTTCTGGGTACTAATTAATTCATATTAATCATCTATTGTCATCCGACATCTTGTCTAGGGTTTCCTTCATTTCTTTTCTTCCTTCCGGAACATTCTAATCTTGTCAAAGGTCACAATAGAGGTTCATACCTCCTGAAGCTACCTTAATATAAACACTCCCTCCTAGCTAGGGAGGTATGGTCTTGAGCACAACAAACCATTCAACTGGTAGCATCACGAGCACCATCATTATTATCCAACTGAATAATTCTCCATGACGACTGGCACAATATCAATTGATAGAACACAATTGTGTTTTATCCATGGTAGTGCATAACTACACTCTAGTGGTTTACTACCACACCAAGTAGCATACAAGTACTTGATCAGTGACGTATAGTCACAAACAGTGGAACATA
>SNQJ01S0097632.1:11022-42380 GCA_010110895.2 Picea sitchensis | reverse complement strand
TATGTGTTTGGGACAATGGGGTCTTTAATGATTTATGTAAGAAACAACTCATCACACATCTAAAGATATAGTTCTTTCAGGAAACAATAATCAGATCAAGTAATTGAATGAGAGGATGGAGAACACTATTCTTGATTGCCAATACAAGTGAATGTGGGGCTTAATACAAGACAGAGAGAAATCCTTTAATTTCAAGTCTATGAGCTCAATAAAGAGATAACAGTCTTCATGAACTAAAATAAACTGAAACAAAGTACAGACAATGAAAGATGGACAATTCTGATATTGAAAATGAAAGGAAATTGACCTTTATTTCTGCAAAAAGAGTCTATACAGTAGCATAAAATATCTCCCACTTTGAACCCCTGTCTCTTAGCAAAAATAGGCATGTATAGTCTCTTACAATCAGTTTTACAGATTCTAAAAACATGGATCTGTGTTTAAAAATAGCAATTCAAATGTAACTAAACAACTTGATAATAAATATTTAACAACTAAACTATCATTTGGATTGTCTCCAATCTCAAAAATCCGCCATCTATATCCTTCAGCTCCTGGAATCTGCAATGTAATGAAACATGGCAGGACACTTGTCTTGACAGGTGGATTTCTTCAACGTTCATAGTCGATCTTTGAGGAAAATTGTTTTGCATGTGGTTTCCAAAATTCTCTCGAACCTCTGATGTTGAGTCCTTTGCATGCGATCTGATATCCCCTTGATGCTCTGGAACCTCTTTATAATCTGTAAAATTTGACCTGTTCTGTCTTTGGCTTCCAAAAATGCTTTTCTAGCTTTCAATAGCTAACTCGTTTTATATTTCGCTGGTTAGCTGGTGAAAGCATTGCCTTTCACCAGCTAACGGGTCATAAAATATCGCTTTGTGTTGGTGAAAGCCCTGCCTGCGCCCAAAACGAGTTTTCACCTTCAAAATTTTGATTCCATCAGAACTCAATGTGTCTCTGATTTCTCACCTTGCATATTAACAACGACTTGAGCAAGCACCTTCAAATTTGGGTGGGACTTTTGGTTTTGTTTTTGTTTCAATCTTCTTATCTTCCTTTTAAGGCACTTGGCAAGCCACCATAGACTATTGTAATCTTTGGTGATCTTCTACTTTATTTTCTTCTCTTTAACACTTTCCCGAGCCAGTCTCTCAAACACAGCGTTGGTTTTTGTGAAATTATCAGACAACTTCTTGTACCTTTCTTTGATTACTCGTTCCAAAACCTCTTGTTGAGAGATTACCTCTTTCAGATGCTTGATTTTCTGAGTTTTCTTTGACTTAGATCTTTTTGATGTTTCTCCTTCCTTTGTATGAGTGAAGGTTTCATAATTCTGTGCAAACTCAGTTGACTGCTCAGGACTCTTGGTGACAGGGCTCTCATCTTGTTGCTCTGGTTCTGATTCTGTGTAGGGTAGGTTTAATATGTTTGTTCTCTTCTCTGTAGTCTGCTCTGTGGGTTGTTCTGTAGTGGTTTCAAAGTTTAACCTTTTCTTTGACCTGTGGGATTTTACTCCATAGATTCTATCTTCTGGAGGTCCTGGAAGGGTCCTCCTCTTCCTCGAACTACTTTGAGGAGTCAACTGTTTCTTTGAACTTTTCCCCTATTCATTTACGGGCTGAGTCTGTGTTTCAAAACCCTCCCAAAATAGAAAATGTTGCCAGCTCCTTTCCTGCTGTCTTAACTTCTCCAGAATGATCAATTTGATAAGGCCGAAGTGGCACAGAGTATTTTTCATGCTTAGGGGTTGAGCCCTGATCTTCTTGTAGACCTTAGTTAAACTCTTATGTAAGAAAAAAGGTAAATTGAGGAGAGTCTTGCCTGTGAAATGGTCCAGGAGATTAAAATGATACATCATGAGTTTGTCATACCTTCCCTCCAAGGTAATGTAGAGTTGGATGCCCTTAAATAGCTCCTGCCACTCCTCTTCTAGATAGGAAATCGTCATGCTCTTCTTCCATGCGTTGTGCTTGAACTCTTCCTTTAAATAAGCTCTGAAATTCAAGTTCTTGGTGGCAGTGGTTTTGAACCAACTCTGGCCCGATCTTGGTAGGCTGGTTGCTGCAGAAATGGCAGCTTCATCTACTATGATTTCCAAGGACCCAACACGATCCTTATTCCCATCAAAATTTTTGGCAAAAGCTTCTGTTGTCGACTGGTGACAACCGCTCTGCAACCTCTCAACAAATTCAATGCAACCCACGTTTGAAAAGTGATTTTGTACTTTTGGATGTGTCTGTAGGAAAGATAGGTTGTCCAACTCTTTTCTGAGTAGAGAGCCACTGTGTCTCCTCACCATTTGTAGCTTTAAAACCCCAACAATTCTATATACCAACCCCTGCAACTGTTGTTCGAGCCGAGGTCTTGCGCTGTGGAAAGCACTCAGGAGTTAGCTCTGTTTTCTAACATTAGAAACTTAACAAACCTTCGTGAACAATGTTTGATATGGAAGAAATGATCTGATTTGATGTTGTCATCCCGGCAGTACAACTTCTGTACCTGCGCTAATGAATTTGAACTTGCCATCCCCGACGCCATGATTGTGGAGCATGAGTCTCTGAACCGGATCCGATTTGCAATCCGACTTGGACGTGGAACTCAAGTTTTCATGATTATCCACTTTTACCAGTGCGTCTTTCTTGATTTCATGACGTGAGTTGATTGCATCATGATTTGATTTTTGAAACATGGATAAACGCACGTGATTCCTGCTTTCTTCAGCCAACGGCCGGTGGAAAACGCCCCTTAGTTGTTGAAACTTACCACTTTCACCAGCGCACAATCCGCTTTCACCAGTGCACAATCCTGTGGGAAATGCCCCTTAGCTATTGAGACTTACTACTTTCACCAGCGCGCCACCCCGTGAGAATTGATCCTTAGCTGTTGAAAGTATTCACTTTCACCAGCGCACGACCCGCGACAATGCTTCTTTGGATGTTTTGAAAATCAACACTTTCACCAGCGCACGAACCTATGATAGATGCTCCTTAGTTGTTGAAAGTCGCCACTTTCACTAGCTAACACTCATGTTTTAAACACACGTTAGTTGTTGAAATCATTTTATGAAGATTTTAATGAGAAGACCTTTATGGATCGTCTTATTTCTAAGTCAAAAATCAAAACCTAAGTTTTGCAGCTAGAAAAAACTCAAAACTAATCTGATAAAAATACCAATAGCCATGCTATACACCACAAAATGTGACCAAAGGGATGGGTTCATTTTGGGAGCTAACACTTTCTAACCTAGAGTTTTGAATAAAAAGTATTTGAGGTTGATCTATCATTATATTTATTTGAGTTGCCCATTTTCACTATGTTAAAGTTCTCTTATGCATGCACACCATCTTCTTCTTTTTTTTATGTGATAAAATATCTTTAGTAAAACTATGATGGATGTGAGGATTTTTTATTTTATTTTCTTTAAGTGCTCGGTTCCTGGTCCTTTCTTGGGAACTTTCTTTTAAAAAAAAAAAAAAAAAACATTTTCCTTTTATCTTTCCTGTAATTTTGTTTCTTTGATTACCACAACAGACTTATGCAAAGTCCCATATTCTGAATATTTAGAATCCTAAGAAAAACTTAAATTAAAGAGGAGTACCACCTCTATAAAAATGTAGGAGGATTTACATCCTCGTGAGGTTGTCATTTCGGTCCTGACGGATTCAAGTGTCAACACTTTTGGTGACCATACTAGGGAATGATTTATTTTCAAGATATTTGAGGAACCAAAAATCTCCATGGCTCAAAGTTTCGAGAAGAAGATTCAAGAAAATTGTTGTTTATTTTAAGCATGGATCACCTTTTTTGTAATTTCAAAAAGAAACAAGAAGCACAAAAGGTTCGGGAGAATGAACTCCCTAGAAAAATTCAAAATGAAGGGTTGCATTCATGTCATGATGCTTCTTTATATTCTTCATCAATCCCATCAATGGCTTTTCAAGACTCAACAAAAGGGAGAAATACTCAAATAATGATACAATTTTATAATACTCCTTTAAATCTACCAAAAGTAAACTTTCAAATGCCCAATATTCCTATAGAAATTTTTTCTACATTCTTTGGGGATGATTCATAAGATGCATAGTAACACTTGATTAATTTTAAAGTTACATGTTATGATTTCAACCTCACTGAATACAATGTTACATGTATATTATTCCTACAAACTCTACGAGAGGATGCTCTTGAATGGTATAGTTCATTAATGCCTACATTACTAGCTAGGATGTGTTAGGAGATTCATTTGCAGAAAATTTCATCCCAAAGGTGAATTCATATGTTTTTACTGATTTTTTAAATGTTGCTTCCCACCCATCCTCTCCCATATGGAATAAATATGATGAAATTCCAAATTTTGAAGAAGAATCTAATCAAAGAGTGGATGAAATTTTTAAGTCAAGTCATGTTGTTGAAGATGAAGATGAAACTTCCAAATTACAAGAAGAAAATTTCAGCCTCCTATATACTCCATGTGAAGATATTTCAAGCAACAAATTTGAGAATGAAATTGAGAAGCCTCCACAAAATATACAAGAAGATTTCATCCTTGTAATAGATGATGAAACATCATAAGAGAACTTGCAGCAAGAATAATTGATGGAAGAAATGAATCTTGAGAAGAATGATGAGCAAGATCACCTTTACAAGAAAGAAGAGTCTTTTCAAGAGATGTTTTATGAATCAAGAACCTTGGAAGTGGTTGTAAATAAAGAAAAGGATATTAGCATCTCATATACTCCATATGGGGAAGAGATTAAAAATTCTCCACCAAATATGCGAGAAGGATTCAACCAGAGTAAAGAAGAATTGGCGGAAAAAAACAATTTTGAGAATAAAGAAGATGGTCATTGCATAGAAGAAGAACATTGCCAAGGCATCGCCAATGAAAAAATAATCTTGAATGTGGAAAAAAAAGAGAAAGAGAATATTTTCAAGAAATAAATTTCTCATTTGATTGAAGATAGCAGCACTTTGGGGCATCCAAGAGTAGATTATATTGAATATTGGTTCGAAAGTATTGTCATCCCGCCAACGAAAACAAGTCTTCTGCACACATTGTTTGATCCCATTGTGGTAAATTTTGGGCATGCTCCTGATTTTCATGTTCTTGATTTATTGGTAGCAACCGCAATATTTTTATTACTACTAGAGCTCATTTCAAAGATTAATTGGATGCTCGAATGGCTCCATTGGAAATCTGTCTATAAGGTTCCCCTTTCTTTCATGTAAGTTAGGGTGGGTAGATCATGCATGTATATATTTTGTTTCTTCAGTTCATTTTTACATAATAAGGCAATCAAACTTGAAAGTAACTACATGAAATAAGAAGAATTACAAGCGTTAATTTTGAATATGACTCCATATCCCAATGGAGAAGGCAGTTGGTCTTAATATTCTGGTGTTCTCAACAACCCACAGGAGGTCACTCTCACGCAGTTGGAGCCAATTGTTGATCAAAATTTGGTCACCTATATGTTCCCTCTCCTGGAATAATAATAAAAAATGATATTGGAAGATGAATATTTTTGAACTATTATATGTTCATTGCATAACCCTCAATACCAGCTTCACCATGCATTTCGCAGAATCACAATCAGAGTCTCCATGACCAAGATACACATACTTATGTCCAGAAGTCCAATGGAGGTATTACAAGTAAACATGAAATTTTTTCTAAGTGACATGTTCTCTCCTGTCCTTTCCCTTCACCTCTATTCATTCTCTCATTTTATACTTAGTCATTTTTCCCATTGTCTCGTCACTTTCATATTCCCCTTACCATTTTCCACACTTAGCCATTTTCCCTTATTCTTTTCCATGTTCACATTCATTTCCCTTTTCCTTTATTTTCCCATTCCTTTTTATTTTCCTTTCCATTTCTATTGTTCCATTATTCCATTTATTTCCTTTTTTATGCAGGAGCATCGCCAGCAGGTAGCAAGCACGCGTGGATGTGGAGGACAGTTGGACAAGCGCCAGCACATTTCTTGTTGAAATGTTTTGAATTTTGAAAATGCCATATAATTAATGGGATAGTTAATAGAGGCGTACTCACATTTATGGAGGAGCATTGTAATCAGACCTTGAGTGTCCCGCTCTCGTCTGAAGTAGATAGAGGCATTTATGCATAAGTTAATGTAGGTAGATAGAATTTAATGCTTAGATTAGATAGCTTTAGAGCACAAGAGGGAAATGGGATATAGACACCCTCATTGTATAGTTGTAATATTATTATGAGCATAGAGCATAGAGAAGAGAGAAGAGAGAAGAGAACTGAATTTGAAAACACCCATGTGCAGAGATTTGAATTAATAGATAGATCTTCGATTCAAATTCATGGTGTCGTATTGTTCTTTGTGTATGCATGTTGAATATTATGCTCATGGATATTTACTTCCTTCTATACATTTTCTTTATATGATGTGTATATGATTTCATGCTGTGTGTTTGAAGTCTGAGAGAGAGAAAGGGAAATGAGTTTCAATTGTTTCTCTATCTGAGCAAGAATTCCTGCAAGGAGTGTAGTTGAATTGTCTGCAAGGAGTGCGTTGACAAAGGGTTCAGAGGTTTGTCTCTGAAATCTCAGATAGGATAGCTTTTGTTCTCATTTCCTCAGAAGTGTAGTTAGGAATAGGAGTCGTGCAAAGTGTGCGCAGGCCGAGGGTAGTTTCTGGGTTTGTAAGACTTGGAAAATTGTTGAGAGACTGCTGCTGCAAGGAGTGCGCAGAGTCAAGGGACTTCAATTCCTTGAAGTAATTGAAGGATTTGATGCAAGGAGTGTGTGTAGGAGACTTCTTTAAGACTCGAGGCTGGAGAAAATATCAGGAGGGATAGAGTCTTCGCAGTTGTTGAGGAAAAGCATAGAAGGTTAGTTCCTTGAGGCATTGAAAGGAGGCGTCGCAAGTTTGTGTTGCAGGCGGTTAAGTTCTGTGGAAAAAACACTTTGTTTAAGAGTGCAAAAGTTCTTAAAGGGAGAAGAAGACAGTCAATATTCTCCATAGAGAATTCGTGAAGTCCCGCGAGCCGTCAGATTTCACGAAGGAGCAAGGGGGTTATGGTGGTCGTTTCTGTAAGCAGAAGCTCAGGAGAGATAGGGTCATAGATTCACACCAATGAGGACCGTTGGATCTACTCACAAAATTCCATTTCAGGGTTTCGTGGGTGGAAGGACCGAAGATTCGATGCTTGGATTCACGAAATTGCGAAATCCAAAACCCCGACACAGCAGAAGATTTCATAGTGGGGCTAGTACTTGGACACATGGCGGGGTCCAAGCAATTAGGAATTTCAATGTTTGAATGAATGAGGTTAAGCCAAGAGGTTGGAGGATCAAATCCCCAAAATGTGAAAGAGAGAACTTCGGTATTCGGGAATTTGGGGTTCGCGGTGACATAAGGTTGGGATATCGAGTCTAGGACCCTCGATACCTGAAATAACGAAATTACACAGACTAGCAGATTGTGAGGAGGCGACATGTGGAAAAAGCCCACATCAGCTGGAGAGTTGGTGAAGAGACACGTGGAAGAACGTGGAGGTTCCCGACAAGGGTTTTGGGACCCAGAGCAGGCACGTAAGTCCTTTGGGATTTCAAGACTAGAAGGTAGAAGAGACATAGAGCTCTCGTATATCAAGCTCTTGGTGCGCGAAATAGAACTGACCGTTGGATCAAGGGAAAGCTCCAGAACTGTTGATTTCTTGTGGAGGCAGAACCTTAGCATTCTAGCATTTATCGAAACTTGGACAATCGATGTTCGTAGGTCTGAAGGCACAACCACTTGACCACAAGACTCGTGAATTCATGAAGTCAGATCTCCCAAAGTGAGAAGGGAGATTTGCTGAGGTTTTCTGTGGGTGTAGATTTCTTGAAAGGGAAATAGAAGAGCCAGTTTGAGAGAGCTCTTTGGGCCAGAGGAATAGAGTGATCCTGTGTGGATGGACTTCTGACCTATGGGTTGGGAGGGCTGCATCATCTTGGTATCAGAGACTAATTCTTGTTTGTATATTTCAGGCAGGAAAAGCGAGAAGGAATTTCAGCCATGCCGTCGAGGAGAAGGGACAGACAAACACTCGATCCACCAGAGGATAGGGAGGTGTCAAGAGAAAGAGGTAGATAGGTGTCGAATATAGCCATGGAAAGAGATATACATGACCTATGCGCCAGATTCGTGGACATGGAAATAACGCAGAGGTGCACAGCTAGTATTGGAGATGTCAGTGAGTATGAAAGTGAAGATGAAGATAGACATGGAGAAGAAGAAATTACAGCAGAAGATGTAGCACATGAACACTTGATTAGAGCTATTGCAAGAATGAGTGCAAGATCCAAAATGGACATTCCAGTTTATGAGGGAAACTTGGATGCTGAAGAGCTTCTAGATTAGATTAGAGCTCTAGATACATATTTTGACTATGAAGATGTCAAAGAATACAAGAAGGTCAAACATGCTGTCATGAGACTTAAAGGACATGTAGCATTGTGGTGGGATGAAATGCAAGCTGACAGACGCTGCCAAGGTAAGCAGAAAATCAAGAGTTGGGATAGGATGATTGCAAAGATGAAAACGAAATTCATTCCCAGGGATTATCAAATTTCTCTATTTCGAAGAATGCAGAATTTGAGACAGAAGTTGATGTTAGTGAAGGAGTACACTGAAGAGTTCTACAGACTTAACATCAGAGTAGGTCATTGTGAAAGTAATGATGAAAAGGTTTCCAGGTATATGAATGGCCTGAGATATGAAATTTAGGATGAGATGAGCATGATGACCATCCAAACAGTGGAAGATGCTTATCAAATGGCTCTAAAGGTGGAAGAGAAGCTGAGCTGAAAAACAAGGTCAAAGAGGCCGAGGTAGAAGTCAAGCCAGGGGAAAATCAGTCGTCCAAGATAGAAATCAGAAGCCTAAGGAAGAATGGAAGAAACCTCAGATTGAGAGAGGTGGAAGCTCACAGAAAGGGAAATATGATGGACAGAGAAGGTGGTATGCTAATCAGAGAGGACAGTGTGCTGATAACAACATCTTTCCTCGTACTAGAGGTAGAGGAAGAGGAAGAGGTGGAGTGATAACATGCTTCACGTGCGGAAAGGTCAGACACAAGTCTTATGAATGTCCAGACAAGAAGAAAGAGGAAGGAGAGACTCACATTGCTGAAGCTCAAAGGTGAAATGTTGAGGCAGAGGATGTTGAAGGTGGAAGATCGTTGATGATGTGAAAATCTCTTTTAACACCAGAGAAGGAGGTGGAGAGTTCAGTCCAAAGAAACATACTTTTTTGGACTACGTGCAAAACCAAAGACTGGAAATGTAAAGTTATTGTAGACAGTGGTAGCATGGATAATCTCGTTTCAATAGAGATGGTAGAAAAACTGGAGTTGGAGACGATTGATCATCCAAGCCCATACATAGTTTCGTGGTTGCAAAAAGGACATCAGGTAAATGTCACTAAGCAATGTTTAGTTGAGTTTAAAATAGGAGGGTATAAAGATGAAATACTTTGTGATTTTATTCCTATGGATGTTTGTCATCTATTTCTGGGTATATTGTGGAAATATGACAGGAATTTGATTCATGACAGGAGAATGAACACATACACCCTAGAGAAAATTGGGAGAACTCACATGTTGTTGCCGATCAAAGATAAAGAGGTGAAGTCTGAAGTAAACAACATTGTACTTCTCATGAGTAGGAAGGAACTTCTTACATAGGTTAAGAAGAAGGAGGAACTGCAATTCATTGTGGTCAAGAAGCCAAATATTGTTTTAACCAACACAAGGGTAGATGATTTACCAAAAGAGGTTCATGAACTGTTGGAGGAGTTCGATGACATAGTAGTGGACGAACTACCTCGTTCAATGCCAGTGATTAGAAGTGTGAGTCATCATATTGATCTCATACCTGGAGCTAGTTTTCCAAACAAAGCAGTGTACAGATTGACGTTGCAGGAGAATGAAGAGGTCAAAAGACAAGTCTAGGATTTGTTGGACAAAGGTTTGGTCAAGGAAAGCTTGAGTCTGTGTGTTGTTCCGACAGTAATCAGTCCAAAGAAAGATGGAGGCTGGAGGATGTGTACTGACTTGAGGGCGATCAACAAGATAACCATCAGGTACAAATTTCCATTGCCAAGGATGGATGATCTGATGGATTGCTTGAGTGGGGCCAAATGTTTTTCAAAGATTGATTTGAAAAGTGGTTATCATCAAATTCGCATGAGAGAAGGTGATGAATGGAAGACAACATTCAAAAATAACGAAGGGTTATACGAATGGCTTGTTATTTCATTTGGTTTAACAAATGCACTGAGTACTTTTATGATATTGATGAATGAAGTCCTGAAGGATTTCATTGAAAAATTCATCATTGTGTACCTTGATGACATACTGATTTTCAGTAAAACAAAGGCAGAGCATTTGGAACATTTGGCTACAGTGATGAAGAGGTTACAGCAAGAGAAGTTGCTAATAAATATGAAGAAGTCCTCATTCATGAAGACAGAGCTCATTTATTTGGGTTTTGTTATTTCTGCAGATAAGTTGAGGATGGATCCGGATAAGGTGGAGGTAATCAAGAATTGGTTGTCACCAAAGAATATATTTGAGGTCAGAAGTTTTCATGGATTAGCTAGTTTCTACCGAAAATTCATCGGGAATTTCAGTGGAATTAGTGCACCGATGATGGACACAGTGAATAAAAGACACAAATCTTTTCACTGGATAGAAGAGGTTGAGAAGAGTTTTAATTTGTTGAAAATGAGAATTACAGAACAACCAATTCTAGTGTTGCCTGATTTCCAAAAGACATTTCAAGTGAAATGCGATGCAAGTGGATTTGCAATAAGGGATTTCTTGAGTCAAGAAGACAGGATGATAGTATATTTCAGCGAGAAGCTAAATGAAGCCAAAGTCAAATACTCCATGTATGACAAGGAGTTCTACGCTATCATTCAGGCATTGAAAAAATGGAGACATTACTTAATTCCTAAGGAGTTTGTCTTGTATAGTGATAATCATGCATTGCAATTTGTGACTCAACAAGAGAAGTTGAATCAAAGACATGTTAAATGGGTTGAATATATTCAAAATTTCACTTTTGTGATTAAACATATTTCTGGCACTACTAATAAAGTTGTTGATGCTTTGAGCAGGAAATGTTTGCTATTGCAGGAGTTCAGAATCAAAACATTGGGTTTTGATGATCTCAGGGACATGTACAAAGATGATCCAGATTTTAAAGAGGCGTATGAAGAAGTTGAGAATCCAATTCTCAGGGATAGAAGCCAATGGGCAGAATACATGATCTAGGAAGGATTATTGTTTAAAGGTAATCAACTTTGTATTCCAAAATGCTCCATGAGGGAGAATTTGCTAAGGGGGAAACATAGTGGAGGATTGGTTGGACATTTCGGTCATGACAAGACGTTCGCAAAGTTGAATGAATCATATTTTTGGCTAGGAATGCGAGTAGACGTCAAAATATTTTTGGACAGATATAGAATTTGTCAACATTCAAAAGGAAAGATGCAGAATGCTGGTTTTTATCAACCATTACCCATACCTGAGAGGTCGTGAGATGTAGTCAGCATGGACTTCATATTGGGGTTACCAAGAACACAAATAGGGTTTGACTCAATATTTGTGGTGGTGGATAGATTTTCCAAAGTGGCACATTCATTCCATGTCATAAATCCAGTGATGCAACTCATTTTTCAAAGAATTAATTTGATTTCAAGGCTTGCCAAAGAGCATAGTTTTAGATCAAGACACTAAGTTTGTAGGACACTTATGGAGAACCTTATGGAAGAAGTTGGGAACAAACTTTTCGTTTAGTTCATCTTATCATCCTCAGATGGATGGATAGACAGAAGTCATGAACATGAGTCTAGGAGACTTGCTGAGGAGCTTGGTGACAGAACACCACAGTCAGTGGGACAACATATTACCACAGGCGGAGTTTGTTTATAACGACTCACTTAATAGGAGCACAGGGCAGAGTTTGTTTTAGATTGTTTATGGCATGCAGCTGAGAGGAGTTTATGAGCTGAGGGATTCAGAACAGACTGCGACTAGGAGCGCTAGTGCAGAAGATTTCATATAGGAGATGAAGGAGCTTCACAACTAGGTGAAGGAGCGATTACAACATTCAAACCAAAAATATAAATGCAGGGAAGATCAATGCAGGAGAGAAATTCAGTTTGAAGTTGGCGATTTGATCCTTGCACATTTGAGAAAGGAAAGGTTCCCAAATGGAACATATAATAAACTGAAGATGAAGAAAATCGGACCATGTAAGGTCTTGAAGAAATTTGGGGCAAATGCATATGAGATTGAATTACCCGATGGGATCAGAATTTCTTCGATATTCAACATCTGATATTTGTACCCTTATAAGCTGAGGAAGTAGAAGCAGGAAATGAACAGACAGAGGTTCAGTGGAAAAAACAAATGCCAGTTGCAAAAAAGCCGCAGATGGAGTGCATACTGCACAAAAGAATTGGTAAGAAGACTAGGCGAAAGCAATACTTTGAATACTTGGTCAAGTGGAAGGGCCCACTTAATTACTAATCATTGAGGTAAATCATTAACAAGTGTGAGGGAAATCACCATTGATGTCAATGATTCCCAAGGTACCTTAGTACAGTCCAGCAAATGTGAATAAATGAGATGAGGTCGAACATTCATGGAATCATCTGATTAGAGGTCAATGATGTAAACCTATTGTCAGAAGCGAGGAGGAATTCCATTAAGGCATGCAAGTCCCAAGGTACTAACTAGTTTCTAAGTCTAATTCTTGGATGATGTGTTGAAGTTGATGGGAAAAGACTCGTCGAAGGAGGGCCTTGATGTATCCCCCATCGTCGACATGAAATTGACATAGGAAAGTGATGTAATATGGTGAATTGAATGAGTATGGAATGACACAGGAAATGGAAACTGGAAATACTATATATGGATGGTTTGAAGTGAAACTTCCCTTGAACATGATGAGGCATGACAACTGACTAGGTAGCATTGACTTGATGAGTACCAAGAATGTAATCTGATGGTAATAAGAGAACTCTTCGATTGGACAAAAAAGTATGGTGACACATGGAATTGGTATGAATCAGAGACAAGTGGATTACCCAACTGTAAGACGAGACACAAATAGGTTCCATGTTCAAGGGTGACAATATCTGCCATAAAGGATTCCCAAAAAACTTGACCCACTTCCTTCAATTTTTTCCCCTGCCCAGATAGATGAGTACCTCATTTTAATTTAACGAGCTCAAGGAGGATAACACATGCTCGATATAACTCACATTCAGTAAGTTCCTCTTCCTTTATTTAATGAACTGGAAGAAGTAAGGGTTTGTTCCCATATGGGTCCTTCAATGTGTAGTTTAGCGAGTCCAAAGAAGGAAAACTCAGTGGTTTTCATGTTTAGAGAGTCTAAAAAGAACTTAAAGGTGACTCTGGGATTGTCCTTTTTCATGATGTTTTAGTCTTCGAGATCTGAAAAAGTATAAAATGATGCGATGAAGAACTCTTCTAATCATGCTTGATTAGAGTGTTCATTTTTCGTAATTATTCTCGCAAGGTCGAAAAAGAGATACACTATCACCTGAAAGATGCCATTTCAAACCTTTTAACAAGTGTCAAAGGAAGAAAGATCACCCAACAATCTTTTCATGTTTAGAGAGTTTGAAAAGAGCTTAACGGAGACTCCAGGGAGTTCATTTTTCGTATAACCTTACAAGTATGAAAAAGTGATAAAAGTATACTTGGTTACATTCTCATGTATTTACGAGCACAAGAAAGAACAAAGACTAAGCTCGGTAACTTATTCTCATGTATTTACGAGCATGAGAAAGAACAAAGACTAATCTCATTCTATAAAAATACAACTATGTTACGATGGGAATGACCTTCAAATGAGGATCACTCCTAGTAGTGTGTCTCTCTAGAGGTGGTTTTCCCCCTAGCTTCTTTGGCAGAAGTTGGCGGTTTTTTTCCATCATGATCTCTAGAGGATGGAGATCTATCCCCCAAGCTTCATTTCCTTTAGAGAATCATATTCTTTCCTTGTTTACGTTTCTAGTTACTAATGGAAACATTTTCACTAGGTGGAGAAAAAGAAGGTTCAAGTACTTGATCTAGAGTGATAATCGATTGTAACAGAGGGGGTTCTGTTTCATTTTTTAACGAGCTTCACAGAGATGATGAACTATGCTCGTCGAGACCAGTTACTACCAATGGAAGAGATGAATCAAAGGATTGTTGTGCCTGAGTCAAAATCATGTTTAAGTTGGAAACCTGCGCAGTGGGAGGAGAAGGAAAAGGAAAAACCCCCATGAGCGAGAAATTTTTGAGAAGGCCTACACCTACACTCTCAAAACTATTATTTCCTAGAAAAGGGACATGATTTTCTGCGACATTGTTGAGATCTGGAGTTCTATAATCAAGTTGGTCAACAGTGATAATATTTCCTTGATGGGGAAATCATAAGATATGAAACACTAAATATGCAATGGCAGTCATTGCATAGAACAAAATACGACCATGTAACAAATTAAAATCCAAGGGCGTGTCGATGACTTCGATATCAACCGAAATAGTTTTACCCTTCAAATTCGTAGAGAAATATTTCAAGAGTCCATGAGGTTTGAAACCATGTCCATCAAATGATTTCAAGGTGGTAGGGGACAGGGTAAGTAAAGGAGAAGCAAGGGCTCTCCAAGAAGGCAAAGAAATGACACAAGTGGAGGTTTCCTCATCCAAAATAGTACAATGGATGGTGTGTACACTAACCAAAACTTGAATTTGGAATGCTAAGTCATGGGAGACTCTCTCCTTAAAATAATCCATATTAAATGTAATCAGGTTTGACTCCTCAGGATCCTTGGCTCCAATGGCTGACAACAGGGTTCTACTTTGACTTGGACAGTTTTGTAGAATTTTCAGGATTGACATAATGCAAGGCGCTAGCACCAAATATTCAATGATGTTGTAGTTTTGGGAAGCAAAATCATTTGGATTAAATGCCACTTTTCAAATTACACTCTTGGGTGGGCGCAACGTTGCATCAGAAATCGGCTTCTCAATCTGTAGAGGATTGGAAGATGGAGGAGGACTAGAGTTAGAAGGTTGGTCGATAGTATTCCCTTTAGTATGATCAACTGGAGGAGTGTCATAGGTATTTTCATGAGTCTTGACATTAACTATATTAAACATGTACACCTCAGAGGTGCTTATGGAAGCATCCCCATGGCGGGATGACCTGGTTCATCTCCTTGCGGAGGGACAGAGTTTTGTGCAACCAAATGTTGTTGTTAAATTGGTTGGGAGGTACCCTTCAGATATTTAGCGACAGCCTCACGATGAGGTAAGTCTTTCATGTAGTGGTCTTCCCCACAAATCATACAAGGAGATTTAGGTTTCCTTGTCGGTTGAGTATCAACAGACTCAGAATTGTCCTACTCGTTAGAATATTTATGGGATTTGCCCTTGTTTTTCTTCTTACCCCCTAGTTGTTTTGATGAACTGGATTGGACCGCATTCACCTTGGAGGTTTGAGTAGGAGTGGAAGAAGTTGTGGTGTTTGGAACAGAACTGGATTCCGGAGTAGGTATCTACGGATCATTCGATGGACGAGGAGAATTAGGGATCAGATCGTAAAGTGTGCCAGATTGGGAATAAACCATGTCCAAATACTGCACATCACTAATATCCTGCTCATCAGTAACTACATTTCATATAAAAACATTGCGAGTGATGGGAGCTAAGAGTGACTTTGTAAACCAATTCATGAGGATTTGGTCCAGAATTGGAGCTTTAATCAACCATCTCCTTCGTCTCCACTCATGAATATGATCAAAGATATGGGTGGAAGAGGATTGTCGGAGAGTGGTCAAAATTTTTGTATCAGTCTTGTACCATATAGGAAACTGAAAATTCGTCAGGAAATCCATGGAAAGAGAGTTAAAGTTGACAAAAGAGTTATGTGATAGTTCAATGTACCATTTTGTTGTTGCACTTGTAAGTGTTCTCTGAAAAAGTATAAGATGAATGGAATAGTCCATCAAAGAGTTGGAAGAACACCATAAGTGGAAAGTCATAACATGATTTTTAGGGTCTTCCCCAGGTTTTCCGTCAAATTTTGGAATGTAGGATGGTAATTTGGTAGGTATGGTGGGCCAAAATGGGGCATGAAGGATGGGATCGTTTGTTAAATGTGATAGATTTGGAAGATATAACATAGCCAAGAATGGTAATTTTTGGTTATTTTGTTGATACTGGTGATAACCATATTGCATAGGAACACTAGTAGGACCGTATCCAGGTTGTGACAAGGTGACAAAACTAAATGGTCCTCACATATATGGTGGTTTTCGGGGTTTTCCACCTATGTAAGGTGGTTGTCCTGTTTTTCCACCCATGTATTATGATTGAACAGGTGGACCTCCTACATACTTTGGTTGACCTGTTGGTCCCCCTATGTATGGTGGTGGAAGGGACTATTACATTTGAATCGTGGAGTTTATGGATTGATAGGGCATAGTTCCTTCTGAGGGAATGCCCATTAGATTAGGTTGAGTCCACAAATGGTTTTCAACTTATGGATATGGATGTCCAGGATACAGACCAGTGGTAGTAGGGATAGAAGGACTTGCGGGAGTGGTTTTTCCCCATGTTGGTTGATGTTTCAACCATGTAGGATTCACCCCAGTAACAATTTTCCCTGCAACTATAGGTTTCCCCCCAAATGAAGGTTGGCCTCCCATTGAAGATTGACCTCCAATGTAGGGAGTATCGATTTGTGATGTGTGAGATGGATTTTGAGTAGCTTGTGTAACCGTGGTTGTGTGAATGACTTGACTATTGGCCATTTGACCTATGGGATGACCAAGTAAATCACTTGCCGTGTGCATGTGTGGAATGAAGCAAGAATATTACCTGACTCGTGTGCAAGAGGAGATGAATGCACAAGTGGTTGAGTCAGGGTTACCTGGGTCACTTTTGTTTCCAATAAAGAATAAGCACCAATAGTATCAACTATGGGATTTGTGGAAAAATATGAATTCCCAAGTCCTTCATGAAAACCAAAAATCAGGGGGTTCATGCCAAAAGATGGTGTAGTGGTTGAACTAGGCGGTAAATAGTAAGAAGAATAATCATCACTGTATCTCGTGGATGGTGGATCAAAGAGTGGTTGGCCAAGTGGATCAGTAAATGGAGGATTCACAAAATATGCCAATATTTCTATGAAGGTTGGGACCAGTTCTTCAATGTGATGGCCACTTCTAGGAGCGATGCTCCTAGTTTCAAAAGTGTGATCTATGATCATTTCATCATAATAAAGATTATGTTGTGATTCCTAAGTGTCATGTTCCATACCTTGTATACTATGAAAAATACAATCCTAAGGCCGACTATGAAAAACAAAGAAATACACTCCTATGAAAACTAAAATAAATCAACCAATAAACAATATATTTAAGGATCTTTCGAAGAAGGGATATCAAGCCACCAGCGAAGAAGTGAGAAGTAGCTACCCTGACCTCCACATAACATCCAATTTCGATGCAAGCAACCCTCACTTTCACGGGATCACCCTCCAAGGGTACTGAGAGTGTATATGAAATCTGCCCCAAGTACCATGGGAATCCCCCCACATTCAACTTTTTAGATACCTAGGAAAGGCCACTAATGTTACCAACTCGCAGTCAACCTCTCGGGGGGTACAGTCGATAGCCGGGATCGAACGTATGGGAAGGATATCAAAGTCTGAAGAACTTCAAGAGAACTGAAGAAATGTGGACTGGTAGGACTCCAGAGGACCCTGAATGGATTCGGAGTTCACTAAGCACTGAAACCAAATGAAACTAATGGTTTCTCAAGAATATCCCCCAACATATGATATTTTTGCTACGATTGGTTAAGCTTTGGAGGGGTAATCTCTGATGCTCTCTCGCACACGACCTCATGTTTAGCCCCTGTGTGAGAGGGGGTTCCCGACTATGCTTATATTAAAGTTGGATTTAAAGTATCTTTAGTGTTCAACAGACTCTTTAGTAGTCTTGGACAATTTACTCACTTCACCTAGTTCAAAGACCCTAATCCTAAGCTAGTGTTGGTGTGCTAAAAAAAAATATTCAAGTTGATTTTATTAGTACGTGGTTGATTGTAGTGGATTTTAACTCAAAGGGTTCATGGAGATGAAACTAATGATGTGTAAAAGACTAGACTCCAAAAGAATGACAAAGAATGATATTCAGTTCTTTCTTTCAATGAATTCTACGTATGGGAAGGAGAAGAGTTCTATTCGTCCTAATCACAAGAAAGCACTCAAAACAATGTAGATTTCAATTTATTGGATCAATATGATTCCAAACTACAAAGAAAATGTTTCTGAAAGAAAAATGCACATGGAAAACTAACTCTTTTTCCAAACTTAAACCAAAGAAAAATTCCTAATGAATGAAAAATTTCTTCGTTTGATTAACTATGCAAGGAGATATGCAAACTTTTTGCTTATTTAAATTTCAAATGAAAAGAGATCTAAGTTTTATGGAAAGAACTATGAAGTAAAAAGAAATCAAACAAAGTGCACTCAAAGTGATGAGAAATGAAAGAAAAAAAGTTGGAGATAATTTGTTCAATCAAGAACTCAATGATGAAAAGGAGAAAAAAGACAAACACTCATGAAAATTCTCACGATGAGTAGCAAGAAAACGAAAATCAAGCTAGGTTATCATAAAAGTCATAATCATCTGAAAATAGAGATGTTTCAAATGAAGAAAAGAAGGATCAAAACCAAGCAACTTTTGCAAACCTAAGTTGATGAATAGTCCTAAACAATCAAGCAATCTGAAGATAAACTCAAAAGGCAAAAAGAACCAAGGGATCTTGTTAACCCCAGGGGACCACAACTAAGAGAAAATTTGCAAAATCAAGGGATAAACAAAAATTAATGATAGATGGATAACTCTTACCAAAACAAAGTCAAGGATGTTCAAATTTCTCTGAGAAAAAAGATCTGCAAGATTAGACTGAGAAAAAGTGAGCAGAAAAGGGAAGAAATCACCAGAAAAGGAGACCAGTGCTCAGGTTTCCAAGGGCACAAAGCATTGTAGTGATATGATATACACTACAGGGGAGTGTTGATTATATACTAGCACTCTGATATGCACTATAGAGGAGCGCTACCCTTCCCAGAAACTCAGATCAGAGGCTTAAAAATCAGAAAATTTGACCCAAAACTCCCAGAAATTTGTGAAATTTTCAATGAGAAGGAGAGAAAGACAAAGA
Source organism: Picea sitchensis (assembly GCA_010110895.2). NCBI lineage: Eukaryota > Viridiplantae > Streptophyta > Pinopsida > Pinales > Pinaceae > Picea > Picea sitchensis. Next base: position 23,093 of record SNQJ01S0097632.1, on the reverse strand, counting down.
AACAAAAAAAAAACATAAACAATTATATGAAGGTGGGAAAAATTTAGAGACAATCCAAGGAAATACAAGTAAATATCCTTTCCCAACGGAGTCACCAATTTTTGTTATGGGAGAATCCCCCTGTGGATAGGTGAATATCCCCTAAGATTCTAGACCCCTAATACCAAGACAGAAACATATAAATGGACACTAACATCCCTTTGAATTCAATTACCTAATCATAAAGAGAAAGAGAAGGAATAAAGTGTGATGCATCTTATTATGTGGTTCATCCTCGTTGCCTCCAATCTGAGCTTGATCTCCAAAATATTCATCACCACTCGATACATGCAATGCAATGTACAGAAAAAAGACAAAGAACTCCTACTCTACTCTAAAATATTAGACTAATTAAATTCATCTATCAAGATGGAAAATCATATGAAACAATACACAATCTTGAAGGGAATATGCCAAGTAATATTGATGAGAACTTTAAAGAGATACTTACAATTTGTAGATGCAGTTGCAGCAGCTTCCCCGAGTCCTCCTCGTCCAGCCCTTGCACGATGCTCCCAAGATCATAAGTTTGATATCAAAATCTTCCTCCTCTTCTCCATGGAAACCCCTCATTATATAGGATTTGGAGGCTTAACCACTATGGATAGGATCACTCATTAGATCCACTAAAAAGGGATCTCCAAGATTTTTAGGGAGAAAATATATCTCAAGGATTTTAGGGAGAAAATATCTCTCAAGGATTTTAAGGAGGAAATATATCTTCCATCCATGAGATTCTCAACTTCTCCTTGAAAATAGGAAACCAAATGTGAGGTGGATTCTCACACTAAAATAATTCCCTTCTAATGAATATTAATAATTAATTCATGTGCATATGGTATTTTGACCTTCATATAATATATTTCTCCTCCACATTCACTAGGGATTGTGACAAATGTTCTTTCATGGTGTCAATGTATGTGACACTTTCATGACACTTGCGACACTTAGGGTGAGGTACTTAAGTGTGGAATTTTTTTGTGTAATAGTGGTATTGATGAAAACCATTATGAAAGAGNCACTAGGGATTGTGACAAATGTTCTTTCATGGTGTCAATGTATGTGACACTTTCATGACACTTGCGACACTTAGGGTGAGGTACTTAAGTGTGGAATTTTTTTGTGTAATAGTGGTATTGATGAAAACCATTATGAAAGAGGTAGTCAAACTAGTGGGAGTACCCAACCATCAATGATGAGGAAGGAGAAGCTTCAGCAAAAGATAATGGTGAGTACCTTGGGAAATTATGAAAAGGTGAGGAGAGGTGGCTCAATGTAGGGCCAGTGGGTTTTGGTCACTACTCAGAGAAATAGAGGGGGTTTATCTAGCAATGGACCTCCCAAAGTAGAGAAATGAGAGTAGAATGTTTGGTTCAGGGTTGTTGGGGGAATTGTGTTGAATCAGCTATAGGGTAGGTAGGGTCTAGAGCCCTGGGTGATGAGCAGTGTTGACACTCGTGCGTGGGTAGGTTCAATACTGTGGGTTCAAGTTAATTATTCCAACAAAACCCTACATATACCAACCCTTTCGGCAGTACCTACAAGAAGGTGAAGTCTCACCCGAGGTATCTTTATGGGGACTGCAAGAACCAATATTCTACAGCGGTGAGGTAAAGAAGGGATACACGCTATGTCATACCTACAAGATCCTGTCACCCACTAGATCCTATTTAACCTAACCTCATTACTTATATTTATATGTATATCAGTCCATATTCATGTTACTTAGTGGTTGAGCATACAATGAAAGTGAGTTTTTATTAATCTATCAACAATATCAACAGAGATCAACATTCCTCCATAGTAAAGGAAATAATTAACACAATACAAACATGAATAATCATTCGACAACACAATTAGACACAGATTTACCATGGTTCACCCCCTCCTGAGATACATCCACAAAAGATTTTCTTTTTATTATATTTATGACATTCTTCTTGCGCTCTGCACTATAATGGATGTTCAATATAAAATACTATTCTTACTGTTGTAACCTAGGTCTGCACCCCTGCCTCTCCTCTCTCCTTTCCCTATGCCTTGGTCTAAATTGTCCTCTTCAGGTTGATTAAGTCATTTTCTCATTACTGAGTGACTTGGTTCTTATCCGTTTATTTCTTGATTGAGTCTTTGCAGATTTGTTTTTCTATTGTTTCTTGAAGGATATTGACATGTTGTATTTGGTTCAGAATGCTTGCCATCATGTTTTCCATTGATCGATCTCACAGAAGGTTGACCAAGGCGTTGTATGAACAGGAAATGCCCGTGGCCAAAACACAACAATATGGAGCGGTCAAATTCAGTCTCAGACTGTGGGAATAAACAGGTTAACTTTCTATGATGGACATCCATCAGGCCAATCAGATTGACGGTTTTCATGTACTCGGAGTGTCGAAATCGCATGGGGTTTAATATCAAGAGAAAACCCACGAAGATCAAGAATTACCCAAAGAGCCAAAGAGACGAAGTCTCGAAGTGAATCTGGATCGTCAATCAATGAGGACACATGGAGGTAGATCTTTCACTTCATAGATTTAGCACTCCAGGAGATTTCCAAGCACAACATTTACAAAATCCTGAAGCCCAAACTCTCGAAGTAAATTTGGACCGTCCATCAACAAGGACACATGGAGGTAGATATTTCACTTTGAAGACTTAGCACTTCGAGATATTTCCAAGCACAACATTTACAAAATCCTGAAGCCTGAACTCTCAAAGTAAATATGGACCGTCCATTAGCAAGGACACGTGGAGGTAGATCCTTCACTTTAGAGACTTAGAACTCAGGGAGATTTGTGAAGCACTAGAACAAGAATTACTTGAAGAGCCAAAGTCTCTAAGAGCCAAAGAGCCGAAGTCTCGAAAAGTCGAAGAGACAAAGGCCTGAAGACCCGAAGAGACTAAGTTCCGAAGTAATGAGAGATTGCCACATCACTTCAGGCTCGTACTACTTCAAGAGAACTTCATACCTCACAGTCCAAAACTACCGAAGCCTGAAGTGTCGAAGCATGTGGCACTCATTAGTCATGACACATGGAAATCATCATTCATGACATGTGGCACACTCATCAGTCATGACACGTGGCACTCATTCCAGGTCATTTGGTTGTGTCATTCACCCATTTCCATGTGACACGTTTCACCCTTCTTTCCATGACACATCAGTAGATGTGACATCATATGACATCAGTCCACCATGTCACTTCATAGCCTGTACCACTCCAGAATATTTTCGAGCACAACATTCATAAACTCCTGAAGTGTCGAACACCTGAAGTCCCGAAGAGAATATTGACCATCCATCAACGAGGACACGCAGTGGCAGATCTCCCACTTCAAATATATGACACTTCAGAGGATTGCAAGTGCAGGGAGAAGAAAACTCTCAAAGCCCAAACTCCTGAAGTGAACCTAGATCGTCCAGATATAGAGGCCACATGGAGGCAGATATCTCACTTCGGGAGTATGACACACTGGAGGATGGTAAGATATTTTCATTTAAAAGGCCCGAAGCTCGATCTCTTGAAGTAATTGTGGACCGTCAATCTCAAATCAACCAGCACCGTTGATTCTTGTAGTAGGTAAGGAAGGAATATCACATGGATCATAGATTGCGACATGATCAATGACCACACTACATTGTGGGGATGTAAACTACTCGAACATTAATTTTATAGAGCAGTCCCACAATTGGAACCATGGTATTGTTGGAAGATTATGTGGTAGATTGTGGGGTATTGTGGGCCCAAAAGCGGCGTGGACCTAAACCACCCTCGACAAATTTCGCAAGCACATGCTTATATGACAATAGTTCAACGCGCCACCTCCAGTCACCTCCACTCATTCCTCTCACTATTCTCACTCCTCTCACCACCCGACACTTGTCCTCCACTCACCTCCACGTAATAAAAATCCGCTCATATCACCTATCACCTCCACGCATCCTGTTTTCCTATTGGATGATCGCCTCCACGTCTTCTTGTTCATGACCAGGTCATCACAGTGAAAGTGAGGAGAAGGGTCAATTACATTTGAGATGGAGTGTGCTGAGCTTCCGAAAGCTCAAACATAGATAGAGAGTTAAGTCTCAGTCATAGGCCGACACAGATTGGTTCTAGAACACTTCAGCAGACTACCTCTTCCTCAAGAAGAGATATGCTCATGCATCCAATTGTCTCTAGTGGCCTCCAACATCTCGTAGGCATGCCATTACTCAACACAGATCTCTGCTCTACCACTCTGAGCCCTATTTTATTCCAACTCAATTCCTCCAGTGCATGCATCAGTTCTGTCTCAGAGAAAGTAGTAGTTTTTAATTGATTAATTCCAACATTTTCTTAGATTATATACAAGAGTGGTCCTTTGTGTGTGATAAGAACCACTCTTGTTGATTAATTCTAGTGTCACAGTCAAGTTAGTAAAAATGTTTATGAACAATTACGTAAAATTAGGTCTCAGTCCCCTAAGGACGAGAACCTCTGCAAATCTATTAAATAGGGGGTCTTTGAATGTTTTGAACATCATATTTTTGGGGGAAAGAATAACACTACATAAGACTGGTTGGACCCATTCTATGCATGGATTAAAGATATCTACCTAGTGAACATACTCTCGATGACAGTGTTTCATTCAAATATTCATGTGTTTTTATTCTTATCTTGAATATAGTTTTTTATTTGCACAAAGTACATTTCATTTCCTTTTAGCTATTGTATAACTTATTTTTATTGATATGCAACCTGTCAAACAACTAATGCTTTGGTCAAGATTTGGTTTTATTTCAACCTGTGGGAGTAATTATGTTTTTGATACATGTTTAATGTCTTGAAATGATATTTTAAGTATTGAACTTCTTGCAGCATATTATTCATTGAGCAGTATGTTGTTTCCCTTTGTTTTCTATTATTTCATTGGTCTGTCATTAGTGTGCCACCAGCCAAGGAGGACCTTGATCCATATCATTTTTCCAAACCAACCTTGCTTTTGTCTTAGTAGAACAACCCTCTGACCAACCAACAAAAAATTAAAAGAAACAACCATTCTAAACTGATAGGTGGCCTATATTTTCCCATTAGCAGTCAGGTGCAGACCTTAGGACCAACACTTATATTGGTAGCTTCTTTACACACACAACATCCTGCAGCAACAACAACTACCAAGCATCCTCCCTGAACTTCACGGATCTTTTACATATTTATCCCTTTTGTTCAGGTTTTTTTTCCATATCATAATGAGTTGGATACCACTCATGATCGACTGGTGACAACTCATTATGAGTTGGATACAGCTCATGCTCGACTAGTTTTCCTTTATTTTTCACTAGTTGTTCCTTCTCGTCCCCCATATTCTTCTCTTTCCTCTCTCTTATTTCTTGATGCTCTTGATATTCTTGATCCTACGCCTTCTCTTTGTACCTCGTCACTTTTCATTGTTCTCTATCCAACACTTTCTTCCCAACAATCCCCCAACACTCACATGTGTCTCATCTCGAACCACTTAGGACTCTTGTGTCTTGTTCCTCCATGCCTCAATGAATATTTGGAGACTGTCCTTTGATGCGTGTACTGCTACTATGATTTATGCTTACTTATTCACAATCTCCTCCATTGTCTATGTGGTTTCTATAGTAAGCTTGGCTTCAGTGTCTTGCATTTCTAATTTTGTGGTGCTCTGTGTAGTGGCTAACTCTTCTATCACCTTGATGGCTTCGTCTTACAGTGATTGCAACTTTTGTATGTCCTTCCTCTATTCTTCCTTCATTTGTTCCACTGCATTTTGCAGTTTCCTATTATCCAATATCACTAACATTCATTATGTTGGTGCCAATGTGTTCATGCATTCAATGGCCTACTACACTTCATGATGTTTACTTCTTATCCTATCTTCCAACGATTGTATTTCTGGATTGGTGGTAACCTCTTTCCAAATCTGTTTGCCTGCATTGCACATCTTTATGCATTCATATTCCAATTTTTTTATCTTTTCTACTATTTTCTACATAGTCCTTTCACTTTGTGTTTTTTCTTCCGTTGGCATCCTTGGTGGTGTGCGCACTTCCATCGTCATAATATTTGTATGAAGTTCTTTTATGGCCTCACTAATATTTACCACTTGTTCCTCTATCATGGCCTATACCACCATCGATACTTCTTGGACTTCCTTGTATAGTTTTTGGCGTGTATCATGCACTTTTTGTGCCATGTATTCGGCTTCATCATTCTCCTGCAAGGCTTTGGAGGCCTTTGGTTCAGCCTCGTCTTTGTCTCTTGAGGATTTCTTGGCCTTTCCTTCTGCTTCACTCCTATTTTTCCTAGCTTTATTTGCATGTCCCTCTTCTTCACTCTTTTCCTTTTCTATGAGTTCCACCCATTTTTCTACGATGCACTTTTCCTGTAGCATAGTGGTATATTAATTTTGTAGTTCCACCCTCTCATCTGCTTCTTTCTCCAATTTGTTGGTGGCGATATCTACCCAAAGACATAGTTCCTTTGTGATCCCTATTTGTAATTCCTGTAATAATTCCATTGGCATATGTGGCACTGTTCGCATAGGGGCAGACCCAGGGTTCAACACTACAACAACACACCAACAAAACCCTAACTATCGGCCCTTTTGGTAACACCTGCGAAGTAGATGAAGTCTCTCTTGAGGTAGAGGAAGGGGTGGTAGCAGGGCTCAGGTGTCTGCAAGCTTAGCTAGGACACATATATGTGATTATAATACTTAATAGAGCACTTAGCACCGTTAGTTCGTTATTATTTAACCAATATCTATTCCATAGGGAAAACAAAGAATCAAAATATTTTCCCTGATCTAATGTATTTAAGAACTTAGCATAAAGAACTGGATCAGATCTAGTAGATTCAAGCAATAAGCACATTCACCTATATCACATCTAACATCCAGATTCATCATAAGCACAAAGAATAAACAAATCTATATATCTATCCATATCAAGAACTTAATAGGTAACACATAAATACATCAAAACATCGTATAGAGCAGAATAACATAGTATTTACGTGGTTCACCCCCACCCTAGGGATACGTCCACCAACTCTTCTTCTTTATTAGCTTCAATCAATCATCTACACGCACAAAGCCAAAAAAACCCTACTCTGCATAGGACAGGAGATTTGTGCACACCTCGCTAGATCCTCCTTCCCCAAGCTAGGTCGAGCATAAAGCCTTTCACAGTCTGTTACAACCACTTGCACTTAGCTCTATAAGTTCTCACAGTATGCACAGAGTATCTATAAACCATATTTTCACTTTTGCACTTAGCTTATTGGCCTCACATCACATAGATTCCCTTCTTACATTGCTTAGAAATCTATTTATACTTTACAAAATAGGCCTAAACATGGGTAAACCCATCGACCGACATCACATACCCATTACATATTCCCAAATCCCAAGAAGGACCCAAAAAGGGACCGAGATCCCGCAATGTCTGTTTCATTTTATGCTCTGTCTTCGATAGGCTTTCGAAGTCCCAAAATAGGTCAAAATGACCAAGAATATCCCAAAACTTGGTCAAGGGATAACAGGCCCCCAACACACACCTGTGACTCGTCCTGAGTCACTCTGGTCTGACTAGTTCTGCTTTGAATGCCTCGAATTTGGCTTGAGCTTCTTCAACTTTCTACTATGCTACGACCTCCTGTTCAGCAAACTCTTGGATAACTGCATTGTTAATAGGTCCCTCTAGACGTTGTTCAGTTGTAGTGACAACCTACTCTATCTCTTCTCCTTGGCCTTCTACCTCTGTAAACACTTGATATGCCTTGTCTTGTAAGGGTTGGAGCCTCTGAGTTACTTCTATAAATCTGCTCTGGATAGTATGGATTTGTTGATGGGCAGTCCAATTCTCTTGGGAGCACTTCATTCTTTCCACAGCTAATAGGGACCTCAATTGTGCCTATATCTTTTCGGCTTGATACTTTGCCTCTTGGAGCTGCACCTCCAGTGCCTTCAATTATGGGTTCTCTATGAGTTGTTCATAGTTCTGGGCATTGTGATCGGTAAGTTGCTTGCATTCCAGGATAAGAGCCTTTAGCCTTTCAACTTCACTCACGATAGTTGCTTTTCTTTGGTCTCTTACATCTTGTGGGGTCTCAGGTATAATGTGTAGTTCCAAATCTGCTATGTGTTGTTGTAGTTGCTAGATGGCTTCTGCGAGTTGGTTCACCTGTTGTGTAACTCATTCTTTTGTCTTGATTTCTAAGACTGTCATAGAGCGAAGTGCTCTGTTGACCACTTCTTTTACTTCGAGTTGCTCTGTGAGAAACTGTTCCTTTTCTTGTTGTAGCTATGCTTTTTCTTCATCAAACTTCTCTTGGAGAGAAAGATTTTCCTGTTCTGTAGCATTGCATTGTTCTACGAGTACTCCTTGTACTTCTGTCAAATCCTAGGTGTCTTGCTTTGTTTCTTCCTATGCTCGTCGAAGGAAAGCTTCGATCATATCAGCTAGACAGTGGAGTTGAGCTGGCTCATCTCCCAATTCTGGCTCTCCCGGTGCAATGGACACTGCGCAGCTGGACTGTAGGGCCTATTGTACCCCTTGGAGTTCAATCTCAATTCGATCATACATCTCTTCTTTCTTTTCTTCTTGTGTCTCTGTTATTTCCAGTGAAGCATCTTGTAGGGATTCTATGAGGAAGTCGAATTCATTGGAGCTGAGGACAGTCTACATCTTGGTCAAGGTGGCCTTTGATTTCTTCTGGGAGGATGGTTTCAAAGGTGAAACTTTCCTCTTCTTCAATGGATCAACCTCGTCTCCTTTCTTTTGTTCTACTTATTTTTCATTCAACTCTTCACCATCACCTCCTTGCTCTGGTGATATGGAAGTAGTATTCACAGATGTTCTATCTATCTCTTGGACCTATTCAGTCTTCTTTGTTCTGCTAGGTCTGGGTGTATCCTACACATTTTTTGGGCTGCCAATGTCAGATATCTCCATAGGGTCTGCTGGAATAAGGAGTTCCACCGACCAGTCCTTTGTGATCTCCTCCAAGTCCTCCTTCATCAACTTATAGTAGGACTAAATCTGTTGCTTGTGTTCATCGACGTGCATTGTGATGTAAATAAAATGTCGATCTGAGTTGAACTTCATCAAATGTCGGAACCGGTGTAGAGTGTTCGGAGTCATGCGAGGCTCGAACTGGATGGCTATCTTCAGTTGATTTTAGTAGGTATGAAAAACAAGATTTGATTGTCACTGTTTATTCATGTCGCTTGAGTACCATAGTGTACTGAACTTTGTAGCTAGTGGTTCAAAAGGCTTGATGTCTAGGAAGGCCGTACCTTTCAGAATCTCCTAGGTAATAAAATCTATAAGGATCAAGAGCCAGCTGAATATCCTTGATCCTATGCTTCTCTACAGTCGAGTTCCAACTAGTTCACCAGGTACTTCTCCTAGTTCATCTGAAGGCCTTCCGCGCACTTCCCTGCGAGGTCGACTACAAAACTAGTGACTTGGGTACGTTGGTTTTTTCTTACTGACTTCCTTGCAATAAAATGATAGGTGAGGTGCACTGCACCACTCTGGATAGAATCTACCTTATATCCTTGCGTTCCCTTCTCGAAATCACCAAAAGTGTCCTTGATCTTCTGTGCTAGAGCGCAATCCATGGATTTTTCTAGGTAAAACTCCTATGGACTAGGTCCTTGCATACTCAAGCCCGTGATCTAATTGATCAACGTCAAATCAACCATTATACTACGGTTTAGTCACAAATAACCACCATGGTAATAACACAGTAGCATCTTGACACATGCATTCACCTCCTGGTGTCTTCTGAAGTGGGGAATCTTCATGACATTCAGCAAGGTGGACTACGCGAGGTTCATAGTCCACGACTAGGGGATTATATTTGAATTATTCCCCTTAGTTCTTTTTAGGTAATTATGTGTGGAAATCATGTTATATACTTTATGATCTCTGAGGTTGAAGTCCCTAAACTTCAATGCTACAATATTATCTTGGTCTGCTCGAACTATGTGTATCCCCTTCGGGAGGTACGCCGTAACCAAGGTGTATTTTAAATCTCTGGGCACACTGTCTTGATTGATTGCACCTCACAGAGGTGGAGTATAGGTGGGTAATATACTCGGGATCAACTTGGAATTCACAAAATCATCCCTGTGCTTGGTTTGATTTTCATATGAAGGTTGGGATGGTCTGGCTCCATGAGTAGTGGACAGAGAGGCTTGCAGTCCTCTCGTCGATGATGCTTGTACACCTGTAGACATCGACATGACCCTTTCAGTCACGAGGTCGATCAAAAATTCTTCAACAACTTTCTCAGCAATGCTCAACTCGTCCAACATACACACTCGAGGTTGGAAATATTCGGGTTCATAAGGTAACTTAGACACAGTAATAGGATAGAGGGAAATAGCACAATGACCACTGTGTAAAATCAACAAGTCTGGAAGCTCAAATTCACAATTGGAAAAAGTGTTCTCGGTGCATGGTGCAACAGGATAAATAGGTAACTCGGCAATGAGTCTCTTGCAACGGGTATGAATCCTTCATTAACTTTTTTATGTCCATTATGGTCCAGACCCAATGGTCAGATGGCGAGTTTTCTGTCCATAAATGTCTTTCTATCCATTCAGATCGTTGTTCTAATGGTTATAATGTCCCCAATAGCTATATTGCTTTTCCATGGTGAAGTTCCATGTGTTTCTATTCTGATATCCCGACAAAGCTCCAATTTTGCAAATTTTCCTTCTACGAGGTTCCTTCTGGAACCTTCTGAAACTTTTCAATCTTAGCTCTCTTCTTACTTAGATTCTAGCCTTCTTCCCAGTGAGATTCATCTTGGTATGCCTTTTTTCGTTCTGATTCTTATCTTCTTTCGGCATCTTACTTCACGTTGTTGATATTCTTTATCTGGAATAGGTACTTCAATCTTCTGTGGGTCTTCTAGTGTTCTTGCAACTTCGACATCTAGGTCTTTGGTGATAAATAGCTTCGATCTATTATTTTGTTCCTCAATCAATTGTATGATCCTTCTTGTCATGAATTCTTTTAACTCTTGCTTCTTCTTCTCTAAAGTTTCTTCTTCTTCTTGCCTTCTAGCCTGATCTCTTTCAATCTAAGGTTTTCCTAGTAGCATGGTAAATGGTGCATTGTTCTCAATAAATTTAATAATCTCAAAATCTTCCTATGTTGAAGTTCCATTGGCATTCATAGGTATCCGTGTGAGCTTTCCACATAAGTTTGTCATCTTTACCTTGAATAGTCATATTCCTCCTAATGAAGGAATCATAGCAGGCCTCCCTATAGCTTCCCAAGTTCTCTCTGTCATGATATTCACCTATTTTTCCTCATCTAGAACATAGTCAATGTCAAATTCTCCTATTCTTGCTTCAAGTAATTCCTTTTCTTTGAAGATCTCTGATAATTTGACATGTCAGTGGTCATTCAAGGTTTCTTTCATATGTAGCAATATTTTTTCTGATTCTTTATGGGGTTCTACCATAATCTTAGTTTATGGATCTGCCTTAGGGTTTCCTTGGTTCATATTCATTTCTTCAAGCTTAGCAATCATTCTAGGTCAATCCAATACTTCATGGTTCATAACTTTACAACAAAGACAACTAGGTCTTCTCCCAGGGCATTCCTTAGCAAGCTGTCTCGATTTTCTACAACTGTAATAGAGGGTTAATCCTCTCTTTCTTTTAAATGATCCCCAGCCTTTCTTGTATTACGTGTTAGGATCATGGTAGCTAACCTACAAACATTTCTTTTTGGGGTCATGCATACAATTATTAGTCCAAACATTCTTTCTATGCATAGGTATAACATATTTTTCATTATTCTTATCAGATCTATTCATATCAAATATTCTTTCATCTACTAATACCCTAGTTTTCAAGCTAGGATAGAATCTATCAAATTGATCCAGGTGGATATTGGTGGCCACCCACCTTTTCCGACTGGCTCAAAACAGTTTTCTGGCAATTTTGGCAATTTACTATTTTTAGCAGGTTTTAACTTCCGGGGCCATTTTGAGGGCCTA
>SNQJ01S0097632.1:0-11012 GCA_010110895.2 Picea sitchensis | reverse complement strand
TGTAAGCATATTTCAGTCATTTGTTATTAATGAAATGAAGTCTTATTTCCGCTGCATCTCTGCGTTTATGTGTATTTCTATATTTCATTGTGTTCCTACATAAATCCGGATCACAAACATACCTAGATCCATACTGTCGAAAAAAAAAATTCCACTTATCTTACTTCTACAGAGCACAAAGATTTCAGATCTAGAATTTTTCACTATTCTTACCTTTATCAGAGCACAGACCTTTCAGATCTTTCCTCTTTTCTTCAGATCATACTTATTTCCTTAGCACGGATATTGTCAAACTAAGTAGAGTACTACGCACTAGAGCAACAGATCTATGCACAGAGATTTCACAATGTCAAGTCGGATCTTTTCACATAGCTTCTCCTTCCTCAGTTCTCTGCAATCACAATTTCAGGTCCCGACAACGAAACCATTTGTTGGCACAAGGGAAGACCTGGGGTTCAATGCTACAACAACGCACCAACAAAACCCTAACTACCATCCCTTTCAACAACACCTGCAAAGTAGATGAAGTCTCACTCGAGGTAGAGGCAGGGGTGGTTGGAGGACTCAGGTGTCTACAACCTTAGCTAGGACACAGATATGTGATTATAATACTTAATAGAGCACTTAGCACCATTAGTTTGTTATTATTTAACAAATATCTACTCCGCGGGGAAAATAGAGCATCGCAACATTCACCCAGATCTAATGTATTTAAGCACTTAGCATAAAGAACTGGATCAGATCTAGTAGATTCAATCACTAAGCACATTCACCTATATCATATCTATAATCTAGATTCATCATAAGCACAAATCATAAATAGATCTATATATCTATCCATATCAAGCACTTAACAGATAACACATAAATACATAATAACATCGCATAGAGCAGAATAACACAGTAGTTACATGGTTCACCCCCACCATGGGGCTGCGTTCAACAACTCTTCTTCTTCATTAGCTTCAATCAATAATCTACATGCACAAAGCCACAAAAACCCTACTCCTTATAGGACAGGAAATCTACACACACCTCACCAGATCCTCCTTCCCTGAGCTAGGTTGATCACAAATCCTTTCATAGCCTGTTACAACCACTTGCACTTAGCTCTACAAGTTCTCACAGTATGCATAGAGCATATACAAACCATACTTGAACTTTTTCACTTAGCTTATCAGCGTCACATCATATAGATTCCCTTCTTACATTGCTTAGACATCTATTTATACTTTACAAAATAGGCCTAAACATGGGTAAACCCATGGGCTGACATCCCATACCCATTACATATTCCCAAATCCCAAGAAGGACCCAAAAAGGGGTCTAGATCCCGTGATATTTGCTTTGTCTTGTGATTCATCTTTGACAAGCTGTTGAAGTCCCAAAATAGGTCAACATGAACAAGAATCTCCCAAAACTTGGTCAAGGGCCAATAGACACAACTAGGTCCATGTGACTTAGTCATTGCATCTTCTCTTATATTTCAGGGTTAGGTACCCCGATTGTCGCTATTGGTATCTTTATTACTCTACTCTTTTCTTCCAGTTTTGTTGATACCATAGTTTGTGCTTCATTTGTTTCCCCTTCTTAGTTTGTTCCTGATCCTTGCATAGGTTCCAATTGAACTTGTTCCAATAACTATTGTAACCTCAAACATTGGTCATCAACCTTTGTTTGGAGTGCTTCATGTTTTCTTATTGTCTCTTCGAGGACTTCTTCTGCAACGTCACTTACCTGGTATCCAATTATTTTCATGTTGTCATATGTTATTGTGTAGGTTACTTGTGGATTTTGATTCTTCTTCTTCTTCCATGTAGCGGAACCTGTACTTTGGTCTTGTCGTTTCCTCCCTGTCTAAGATGAGGATTGTGAGGGTTGGTTTGTTTGTCATTTTTTCAGTGCGTCCATCATGGTATTTCTTTTATTGATGTCCTATGTGTCATTTCTTAGAGGATCCATCATTGTATCTGCCTTTTGTGTCACTTTGGTGTTTCCCCCTTGTGTTGTCAAATCCCCATATGTTGTTATCTTCCAATATGGTTCCCAATCATGCATGACCAGCTAGATGTCTTCTTACATTATATTATATTTAGTTTGGACTCACTCCTCCCTTGGATCCTTCCTAGCTTTGAAATACATATGTTGTTTGTCTACATGAAACTCTATGACTGTACCATATGCTTTCACTACCTATGGTGATATGCATGGTGTGCTCTAGAGACAATGCCAAATTGTTTCCCCATAGATAAAGAATTGGACATTGTTGTCCATTTTTCTCCTCTTGTTCATTGAAAAGTCAAATATTTTAATACTTCATCGCAATGCATGGCTTCCCCCTAAGCTTTAAGAACTATGCATCCTCTAGTTCTACCAATGTTGTGAAGGAAATCAGAATCAGGAGCCAGGGGTAGTGAAATTCCATTCCATTATCTTGTGATTCTTCATAGTCCAGTAGGAACTGGTTCAATAGGAATGGTGCCTAGATCATCATAGTGTCTTCTACACATTTATTTGTCACAGCTACGATCCATGCTAATACTTGATCCTTTTTGCACTTTTGTAGCATCTTGCATGATAACATTTGTGTGGCCATTCGAATGGTTTGGTCATATATAGTGGGCACATCCAGGTCATGCACCACCCTCACCATGCGATACTTTGTTTGCATTTCCTCTCACTCTACTCTATCTATATTTTTGTCTGTAAATAGGGAAGTAGGGTCTATCCCCAGGTGGGAAGACCAGTGATTCTAAATATCAAGTTTTTTGTCAATGGATATTGGCCTATCAATCCACATGTACCCCCCATGCACACATGATACGAGGATTTTCAAGCATGAATTGACTTCGTTGTTGTGTCCGAAGTGGGGAATATTGAATAGGTTTAGGAGGCATGCTCACTCCAATCCTCTAGCCCAAACCTTGGTAACTGGTATAGTCTACTTTGTGAGTGGATCTACCTAGAGTTCCAAGCATTCATGGGGTGTTATTTTAGGGAACTTTGCCACTTTTGCAATGTCATGATATGAGTACTTTAATTGGGGGGCTTTCCCTAGCATGTCCTCATCAATGATCACTCTCTATGGAATCTTTGGAGTCACCAATTTGTAGTATGGATTCTTATTCAATGTGATCAGTGGGAAATCATCCTTTCTAGGCGATATGTAGTCGTGAGGGAATCCCAGCTCTGATGAGGATGCACAAGGGGTTTCCTTGATCTCTGGTTCATCTTTTGGCACTCTTTTGTGACTCCTCCCAGGTACAACAATAGATTCTATGGTAGTCTTGGGTGGTTCTATTTCTATAGTGAGTTGGTGTTTACTAGGTGTTGTAGCTCTGTATCTCGTTCATGTTATGTGCTCTCTGGGTTTGCCATAATGCTAAGTTACAATAAATCACGTGTAGTATCCCAGTTTCTTTTCATCCATGTTTCCAACTGGGTACTAATATTCGTGCCTTCCCTCATGTCTCCTTCATATGTAGTGTGATAGGTTCTTGAGTTAATTGTGTGTTATTGCCAAATATGTTAGTAGATTTATGTTGAGTACTTCCACTTAGTCATGTGTATCGGCAATGTTTTTATTTTACTCACGGTTTTGATGATGTATTTGTCTTCTAGTGGTTTGATTTGTTGTTGTTTACTATTGTTTTATGACTTGTATTTATCCACCCCTACCAGTCTTTTTCATCCTTTTCATACTGACTGCAGTCTCATATTTTTTGTTTTTGTGATTCTTCCTATTGCGAAGGCTGTCAACCCTCTTGGTAGAGTTTTATTTGATTCTCGTTCACCCTTCCTTACAGTGCCTCTCCATTAAGGGTTCCCAATTGTGTAGTCGTTGCCTCTGTCACCTCCTAGATCATATATGGTCCTAACTAGTGCATACATAACTTTCCTAGGTACTACATAATCTTGCTATCATATAGGAGTACCAAGTCACCTATTTGGAATTTTTTTGACTTAATGTGTCTGTCGTGCCAGGATTTTTCCCTTGCCTTTTGAACCTGTTGGTGAAATCCTGTGACAAATCGATCCTCCTCAAGTTGTACCAGTTGTGATATGAATTCTTGTATTGCATTTGAATCTGAAAGGTCTTTGATAACTGATACACACAAGCTCGGTACAATGAACTCCATTGGCATGACTACCTCTTGTCCATACACTAACCTGAAAGATGTTTGACCTGTAAACTTCTTTTTGGTTTTCCTGTATGCCCATAATACAATGGGGATTCTTAAGTCCCAGTCATATCTTCCCATGTTGCATATTTTCATTAGTGTGTTCTCTAGGACATTGTTGAATGCTTCCATTGTGCCATTGGCTTGTGGGTGATATGGCATACACTTCTAATGGTGAATTTGGAATTATTCGGTCAAATATGTTATGGTCTTATGGATTAAATGTTTTCCTTGATCACTCATAAATGTTCTTAGAAACCCAAACCAAGTTACTATGTTCTCAAACAAAAATTTCGCAGCAGTTTCTACGCTGTAATCCGTAACTGGCATAGCTTCTGCCCATCGAGTTCGATATTATTTTGTTGTAATGATGTACCTAGCTCCTAATATTATTGTCGGTGTATTTATTTTTCCAATGAATTCTACGACCCACTTCTTAAAATCCTATCATGTCACTTGGGGTTGCAATGGCATCTCGTCCTTTATGGAGGGTTTTCTAACCCTTTGAAAAACATCGCAGGCCTGACAGTATTCCTTTGTGTCCCTGTGAAGTGCGGGCCACCATAATATTGTGCGTACGATCTTATGTGCAGTAGATTTACCTCCATAATTTCCTCCTTCTATTTCATCGTGTGCTTCTGCCAATATAGTTGGTATTTCGTGTTCGAGTACACAACGACGTAGTATTCCATATGCACCCAGTTTATATAAGCTTCCTATAATTAGTTGGTATTTTGTAATCTTGAATACCAATTTTTTTTTCTATGTGACCATCATGTATGAAGGGGCCATTCCTATACTTAATAAATATACAATAGTGGTAAAATCATCATCTACCATCTTGAAAAAAAACAATTGGGCATATGGAAAGTTATCATCCAGGTTTCCTACCTCTTTTCCCGATAATATGTGCAACAAGTGTTTTGGTCCTGCATTGAGTTTACATTTTATGACTACTTCAAAGTCATATTCCTAGAATAATAGAAACCATATCCAGATCCTTCCCCCCAACACTAGCTTGTTGCCCAGACATCTCAGCACAAAATGGTCAATGTGCATCTTGAAGTGTGAGCCTAGCAAGTAGTGTTTGAACTTCTTCAGTGCGTAGACCATAGCCAATCCCTCACATTCTGTTGTGGTATACTTTTTCTCTATTGTTGACAGTTTCCTACATGAAAAAGAAGTTGGGTGATCTATCTCTCTGTCACCTGGCTATGACAAGATCACACCCAATGTTATTGATGATGCATCCACGTGTACATGAAAATTCTTGTTCCAGTCGGGGAAAATTAATATCACAGTTGCTAACTTATGTTTCAATGTGTCAAGTCCTTTCTTTAAATCATAATTCCATTGGAACTTCACGTCTTTTTTCAATAATTTTTCCATTGGGGTTGTAATATGCGCATATCCTTTGATAAATTTCCTGTAATACCGAGTATAACCCAATGTCGTGCGCATTGTTTTGACTGATGTGGGTGGTTGTAAGTCCAGAATAACTACAATATTTGCAGGATCAACTATCAAGCCTTTTTTTCATATTACGTGTCCCAATAATATTCCAAATTGTGCGCAAAAAATGCACTTGTTTAGGTTTAAGGATATCTGATGTTGCCTGCACTTATCCAAGATCAATCTGAGAAATTCAATGTGATCTCTAAGAAAGATAAATACTATCCAATTTTCCAAGTATACTTAAATAAATTTATGCTAAATTATTTAAATACCGCAACCACTACTCTGGATAATATCACAGGTGTGTTCTTTAACCCAAACGACATCACTATGTATTGAAAACTTCCCCATTTCTCCATGAATTTAGTCTTGTGTCTATCCTCCTGTGCAAATTCTTATATGATGGTATCCTGAGAATCCATATGTGAATGAATAGGCCTCTTGTACGCCTACGTTTTCAAGTACTTCATCTGTAAATGGTGTTGGTAATGGATCATGCAGTCATGCATCATTCAGTTTCCTCAAATCGACGCAGATTATTATGCCCCCTGTTTTCTTATCATGGACTACTACTAGACTTATCCATTATGATTCCTCAATCAGTTCACTGACTCTTGCTTTTAGCATGCGATCTATTTCCTCCTTAAATTTTTCTTTATATCTTGGGTTCAGTCTGTAGGGTCTTGTTTCACTAGTTTAGCGTCGATTTTTAGTGGGATCCTCATCTCCCCTAGCTCGCTCGCTATTCCTTTCACCTATGAGAATGTAGTGGAAATAAGTCTTGAAATTCATGCAGTATATCTACTATATTTTCTATGGTTTCCTCATCCCAATAATCTCCTATTTGTGAAAACTTAGGATTTTCCTTTGTTCCAATATTAACTTTTTGTGTCTTGACTAGCTACATGTATGTTGTAGATTCTAGTTTTGGGTCCTCTATGTTTCATTCCCCCTCTGCTTCTGGTACTTGGATGTTGCAAGGATCTTCTCATCTTGATCTTCTTTTGTCACATTGTAACATTCCCAGAACTTGTAAACTGTCATGGAGGAATTGTGTTTGCTGCATACGGATATTACTTACATTGCTTCTTCTTCAGTGAAGATTTTATATCTAATATCCTATAGCATTACACTTATTAGGGGCGAAACATTTTGAAAGGTAAATGTTACTTGGAATCATTGAGTTATGTACTCCTATTCTGTTGTATCTATGTGCATCTCCAGTTCTAGTTACCAGTTCTTTGGAATGGTATGCAGGGTATGTATGAACTTGTGTATCCATTCATTCCTTGGGATCGATTTCCATGTTTTTTCACACTTTGCAACATGATATGTTGGGTTTCCTTCCCCAATATACTTCTGTGTCATATATCCCTCCTCAGTATTGAATCTTATCTGGATTAGTCTCCTACATTGTTGCCAGTCTTCCATGTTTTCTTTGTGTGTCGCCCACCATCTTGTTGTTGATTTTATGGTAGATACGGGAGGTATTAACCTCTACATGTAACCTTTGACGAGACTAGAATATTCCGGGAAGCAAGAGAAACCATAAATAGTTAGTTAATAACCCTAGAAGACAAGTCAACTCAAGAGAATAACTTATATTAATTTATTAGCCTCCAGAAGAAGAAGTCAGCCCAGTTAGGTCACTTGGAGGACTATAAATAGAGGGTGCTTGAGCTCATTTTCACTCACTCATTCTCACAACTTCATAAGGACTAGTGTTGTGCATGACTGGTAAAGATTTGCAGCCGATGGTAGTGGTGACTTGGTGTTTGGTTATGGTTTGGACTTTCTGCTTGGTACGATAGCTTTGGGGAGAGGTATATTACCTTGGTTGGCTATTGGTTCTAGTGATTAC
This sequence comes from Picea sitchensis, assembly GCA_010110895.2. Taxonomy (NCBI): domain Eukaryota; kingdom Viridiplantae; phylum Streptophyta; class Pinopsida; order Pinales; family Pinaceae; genus Picea; species Picea sitchensis. Next base: position 3,515 of record SNQJ01S0097632.1, on the reverse strand, counting down.
TTCCAAAATTATTTTTTCTGTCAAGGTTAAGGTGCTTGAGGGTGGACTTTGTGCCTATGGTTGGGTGAAAATATAGTGATATTTTCTATGGTGAAATGAGCACACCTATTATTCTAACACTTGTTGGGGTGGCTTTCAATACAATGTCCAGTGCTAGTGTCTTATGTTTCTTTGGTACATGTGCCTTGAATATCAGTATAAATGTTGTTATATCTATCAACATGTCATACTTAGGCAGGTTTCACAATTCTATTCCAATCTAATGTAATGATTTGGTCATGCACGTGCATCGTCATGTTGAGACGTCATGCATCATCTGCTTCCAATTTTCTAGACCTTCTTTGAATTTGATGTGCATGAACTGATGCTTCTCCAACTTAGTGCATCTTATGTGGTGTGGTTAACATAATTGTCCCTCCTCACAATCATGTTGTACAGGTTATCAATTCCATCTCCCTTCCTTGGTTATGTGTACCTCCTTCCTTCTTTTAGGTCTAATGGAGCAGTGACTTTCAAATATCATCTATCGTCTTCTCAAATTGATAATATCTTGGTTATAGAAGGTCCATTCCACTCCCATTAATGTTGGATATGGTTGGTTGTCATCCACAATTTTGATAACTTCAAAGTATGTGAAGTTGCGCACTCCATCCATAATCATAGGTATTCCTATTAATATGCCAATATGTACTATTTTAGACTAGTTTTCTAATTTCAATTGAATGGGTGACCAAACTAACTGGGTTTCCCCATCAGTTCCCATGTATGTTTTGGTAATACATTCACATCGGAGCCCAAGTCTAAGATCACGTTGTGTATGTCATATTCTTCAATCTATGCATTGAATCTAAACTCTCCATTGGATCTTTTCTTGCACAATAGTTGGTTCACCACTTTCCTTTCAGTAGGTATTGCCTTCTCTTGGTCATAGTGATCGATCATAGAGAATAATGTATGCAGTTCATTTTCATCCTTGACTAGGTTTAGGAAACTCTTCAAAAAAATTCCTAAGGTACATATCTTATCCATCGACCCTTTGGTCATGATCTAGTCATTAGTGGAATGTGTATCCCCCATAGGTGGCATAGATGATGTGGATGTTTATTTGTCCTATCACAAGAGTTCTTTCCTTACCTATTTGTAGGTCTCCTTCTCTTCGTGTGGTTCAATTGCTTGTATAGGTGCTTCTAATTTCTTTACCCACTATTCAACCAGTTTCCTTATATTGGTTGCATCCATCCTTGTTTTGGTTCCTTCACACATAACGACTGCTATTTTGGGTCCTTCATCCTGTATCTCAACGGATATCTTTTGAATGTTCAGGTTTTAGTTTTGATTCCCTCTAGACCGCCATTTTTCCAACAGTTGTGGATAGTCCTCTGTCGCATGTTGTAATGCCCAACAGTAAGTGCATGTTCTGCAGGTATCTTGGAAATCCCACTCTAAGTGTCCTGGTTGGTTACAGTTATATCATACTAAGTGTAATACCCCAAGGCCGAGCCCCTGTTGAATTGTAATTGTGTTTATAGGATGGTGAGCCAAGTGTTTATAAGTTGGGAGGCTTATGTGAACATTAGGTCGTAGAGCCTAGATTCTAAGGCCAGTGAGCCTATTTTTGTATATGTAATTATGCAGATCATTAATAAAAATAAATCACCATGTGTAGACCAACCACGAAGAAAGATGTATGGGGGACTAAGATCCACTAGGAAGGGAAAGGGAAGGGGGATAAGAGGCTAGGAAAAAGAGCTAATCTTGAGGGATTAAACCTAAGGGAATATTATAATATTTTTTCCTAAAGACTAAGGTTTGGGAAATCAACCCTGTTATCCTAAGTTCCTTTGGGGAAAGGAACGAAATCCAAGTGGGGAGGAGCAAGCTCCCAAGAGATCCATGTGTCAATCTTGGCACATGTATATTTATGTGGGGAAATCAGTCGTTGTGGGGGTTTGTTGACCATTCTTTCCATGCTCCCCAATTATGCATGCACTCAGACTGAGCATTCATGGAGCATCCACTTCCTCCATCATTTTACCTCTTCAAGCTCTGTAACCTGCAACCCCATGAAGTTACCCATACTTTTCCTGTGAAGCATAGCACGTCTGTATTGTGTTTGAGCCAGATCACACCCTAGACAATTGTTTCTTTTTCCCACATTTTTTTCTCTAGACTGGTGTGGTTTACTGTCCTTACCAAAGCATACCCGTTGTTTTGTTGTGATTACCAGGACTGGATTGGTATGGGAGTTGGACTGAAGAAGCAGGTTGTTAGGACTATGGTTTTGAAGAGGTGGGTTGTTAGGCCTGTGGATTGAATAAGAAAGTTTTCAAGCCTATGAGAAACTCTCTCCAGGTGAGAGAGGTTGTTGGGGAAGTAATTTTACCAGAGGGAGCATCACGACAATTGTAGTGCTCTGATACTTTTTGTCTATCCTATTGTTGAAGCTCTGGAAGGGGAGTGGGGCAACCAAAGGATTGTCGAGAAGAGAAGGGGCACACTCCCTAGGGTGGGACAAGAATGTGGGGAATGAGGGAATATAAGTTGTGGTCATGAGTGGACTCTTGGGGAAAGAATCCTTCCTGGATATTTTGTAACCTTAGCCTAGCCTAAGATTCCCTTTACCCTAGATGTAGTTTAGTCCCAGCTCAGGGGTGACCACTGATGATAGCTTGGAGTAGCATGGTCTAAGGTTAGGAGTTCCATGGAAGGTTTGCACGCAGTTGGTGACCTTCATAAAAAGCTAAGTACCATTTCTATGTTAATTTTTATGTTGTGTATATTGTACATGTCTTGATAATTATATCGTTGTATTTGTAAGAAGTTGTAGAAAATGGTTGTGATTTCCGCATTAAATTGTGTATTAGTAGAATGCACTTTATTTTTTAATTTATATGTATGATGTTTTTCAAAGAGATCTTTGTGCCATAACTCAATGATTCTATGTATGGGCATGGATAGTTTTGGCCATCAGAAACAAAGTGAGAAGTTTTAATTTCAAGTGACATTGCCCAACAGATGGAAAAGAGATTGAACAGAGAAAAATTGAGGTAGCATCCCCCAACTTGGGTGTCTAGGGGTGTTACAAATTGGTATCAGAGCCCATGGTTTCAACATTGAACCTGGATGGTCCACAAATGTGGAATTTGGAGTCAAAATGCCACAAGGAATTGGTGTACAGAGCACCAAAGCGGCATTGAGAGAGCTCCTCGGTGGTAATGGAAAGCTCAGGAGGTATTGTGGTTCGATAAATTCAGCAGAGAAAGGATATTACGGTAACCATGGGTTTGGATCCACAAATTTAAATTTGGGCTCTTGGATTTTTTCAGGAAGGGAAAGATCCCTCACAACCGTTGGATTCAGAGTTTCAGCAGTCTGGGGGTTGTGTGTGTGTTATCCACATTTTTGGTCATCGGGATGATGTCATGATAGTGTCATGATAATAGAAAATCAAACTCTTTATTAAGAACATTTTCATGAGAAAGGTTACACTTGTCAGTTTCCAGAAAGCTTAGTTT
>SNQJ01S0097631.1:0-31358 GCA_010110895.2 Picea sitchensis | reverse complement strand
CACAGCCCGAGGAAAGAAGATAACATAGTGAGTTCTCAACCCAGGGTCTTTGTCCCAATCCTGATGTGGTACGAATCAAGCCATGTGAATAGATGTTTTGATGTTGAACATGGTATAAACCACTTGATTACTGGTCATTGAGGTAAACTGTTAACAAGTGTGAGGGAAATCACCAATGATGTCAATGACTCCCAAGTTACCCTAGTACAATCCAATGAATGTGAATAAATGAGTTGAATTTGAACATTCGTGGAATCCTCCGATCAAAGGTAAATGATGAAAACCTACTGTCAGAGGCGAGGATGTCTACCATTGAGGTATGCAGGTCCCAAGGTACTAATTGGTTTCTAACTCTAATTCTCGGATGATGTGTTGAAGTCGATATGAAAAGACTTGTCAAAGGAGGGTCTTGATGTATCCCCCATCATTGACATGAAAATGATATATGAAAGAGATGTAAGATGGTGAATCAAATGAATATGTACTGACACGGGTAATGAAACTAGAAATTTGTGATGGTTGACTCTCGAGGTAGATACTTCTCTTGAGCACCGAGTCATGATATGACTTGGCAGCATAAACGTAACGTGGACCAAAATATAATGTAGTGGATGTTGTGACATTCATCGGGTGACCCAAAGGAGTGGAGATACTCATAGGATTGGTTCAATGTAGAGGTTTAGCAGATTATCCAAGTGTTCAAAATGCAGGTGGAAACAAGTTATGTATTCAAGGGAGACTGGAAGAATGACTTGTAACAATTCTAAAATATAACTTGACTTAATTCCTTCAATTCCCCCCCCCCATCCAAATAGATGAGTACCTATTTTTGGTTTTACAAGCTTGAGGAGGGTAACACATGCTCGATATAACTCACCTTCGATAAGTCCCTCTTCCTTTTTTTAACGAACTGGAAGAAGTAAGACTTCGTCCCCATATGGGCCCTTCAATGTGTGGTTTAACGAGTCCAGAGAAGGAAAACTCGGTGGTTTTTCATGTTTACAGAGTCTGAAAAGAACTTAAAGTCGACTCTAGGGTTGTCCTTTTTCGTAATTGTATTCTCACGAGGCCACAAAAGAGATAAACTACCACTTGAAAGACACCCTTTCAAATATTTTAACGAGTCTGAAAGGAAGCAAGATCACTCGACAATATTTTCATGTTTAGAGATTCTAAAAAGAGCTTAAAGGAGACTCCAAGGGGTTCTTTTTTCGTATAACATTTACGGTCTAAAAAAGTGATAAAAGTTTACTCGGTCACATTCTCATGTATTTACGAGCATGAGAAAGAACAAAGACTAAGCTCAGTATTGGTTTCATTTTTACACAAGCTTGAAACAAAATTAAACTTATGCTTGTAAATTCCCAACGTAATTTCCAAAGGTAGGGATACCCATGGATGGTTGGTACTCTACCCCAAGCTTGAAAATCTAGTTTCTTAACTCCAGAATGATAATCAAAGGCTGGAGACATGACCCCCCAAGATTCTTTTCATTCGCGGACCTTGAGGTTGTCACCAATTTTTGTACTAGATGGAGAAAAAGGATAAGGGTGGATGAAATGAAGGTTCTGCTACAAGATCTAACGAAATACTTGACTCAACATCTACGAGATCTAGCGAAAGACTGAACTCAACATCTACGAGATCTAGAGAAAGACTTGACTTGACGAGAGAGGACTGTTTCATTTTTTAACAAGCTTGACACATGAAAAGAACTATGCTCAATACCTTTGTTTCATTTTTTAACGAGCTTTCCACAGAGAAGTAAAACTATGCTCAAGGCTCCAGGTTCAATCCCAAGATTTTTGTTTCATTTTTTAACGAGCTTGCTACAAAGAGGAAAACTATGCTCGTGACCTCTGTTTCATTTTTTAACGAGCTTGCTACAGAGAGGAAAACTATGCTTGTGACCTCTGTTTCATTTTTTAACGAGCTTTCTATAGAGAGGAAAACTATGCTCATAGCTTATCCTTAATCAAGGCTTCCAAGAGGATAATACTCTGGAAGGAATACATTTCAAGGGACAAACGTTAGCCATGTCTTCTAGGAGTACTTTGCTAGATGGAAGAAAAGAACTCTGGAAGGAATACATGTCGACGACCTCGATAATGATAAGGACATATGGCTCCAATAGCCCTATCAAAGAGATAACCATGTCAACTACCAGATCTAAGTCAGGACAAGGGAAATATTCCCTCTCCTGGGAGGTTGAACGCATGGGGCAGGTCGTTACATAATTGACCCGCGGTGGGGCAGACATCGTTGGCATGTATGGACCATTCGGGGAAGATGGATGGTTGACAATTAGATGAGGTTCAATGAATGAAAGTTGGTCGATCGTTACTATGTTTTCATTGTGAGGGAAACACATCACTCGAAAGAGAGTGGACACAAAATCTCTCATAACATAGACATAGTCTCGCCCGAGGAGTAGGTTAAATTTCCAGGGGTAGTGAACTACCATCACATCCACGTAGACCATTTTTACTCCCAAAGTAACCAAAAATTGAGGAAGGATCCCTGAAGGTTGACTAACTCATCTATGAAAGGTCAACATATTATGCGTCACGGGTGCAAGCTGCAGGGAACCAAAATCTTTCCAAGCATTCGCAGATAACATGCTAACAAAATAACCTTAGTCTATTATAGTGTTAGGAATATTCCTATCACAAACTTGCATGGTGATTTGGAAAGGTGAGTAAGAAGGAAGACGAGGTTCTATTAAATGATTCCAATTAATAGAAATCATCTTATTTCTTTGTTGATTTTTCAATAAGCTAGGTTAAGCAAGTAGTTCATTTCAATTTGCATTTGTCTTAACCATAAACGTGAATGTTGCAGCAACCAATATCACAAGAAGAAACACCATGCATAAGAACACAAGAAGTATCCTGGGAAACCCTTCTCAACAAGAGAAGAAAACCCAACCAAATCCTTTGTTATATTATTCAAGAGAAATACCTTCACCACCAATAAGACTTAGCACACAAGAGGGTTCTCAAACCATAGAATACTAGTACCCAAGAGAGGTGTGCACTTTTCCCAAGAGGATGTACTTACTGAAATTTCCAAACATGTGTGAAGGATATGATTCCACAATGGGGAATCTTCCTTTACTTATATTAGACTTGTCCTATCAATAGAAGTGTCTACTGTCACAACAAGGTCGACCTCTCTAAGTCACATTATAATTAATATTAACAAGATTAATTATCTTTTACATTAACTTCTAATCACATTAAGGTGGGGCCGACCTATACCCTTTACATTAAAATTAGGGTTATAGGCAGGTTTGACTCTTGAACAATATAGAAAGGGATATGATATACCCACTAGTGCTCATCCACTAGGGGCACATCCATAGAAATGTCCATATCTATGGCTCACTGCATTACACAGAAGAACCATATATTCACATGTTCACCTATGCTCATCCACAGGCACGTCCACTCTACAGATCTTCTTTCCCGCTCCCTCACACAGGAGAATCATCTGGAGTTTCTCATCAACTCTGCTTCTCAGAGGAGCCTAATACATCATATTCATTTATGTTCACATGACGATGCACCCAACACTTTTGGATTTCATACATTCACCTTGTTCTCAGCCACAGGCACATCTAAATCAACATATTGTCTTTCCCACGGGATAATCATCTGGAGTTATTCTCAATTCTCTGAATGGAGGAGGTCATCTCTACATTCCAACTCTGTCTCAGGTAGGAATCACGTACCCTTCTTAGGGGATTTCCCTCAAGTTTGTAAGTTGGATAAAGACTCACATAGCTGGAATGATCCATCTCATAGGTTTGTAAGTTGGAGAATGTCTCACATAGCTGCAATCATCAACACTCCCTCTCATCTAGGGAGGAATTTTCCACCAGGCCAAGTCTCTCATGGAAATACTCAAACTTTGTCTTGGCAAGTGGTTTAGTGAAGATATCTGCAATTTTTTCATGAGTATAAAGATACTACATGTGTACTTTCTTTCTCTGCACCATGTCTCTGATACAGTGATACTTGATTTCATTGTGTTTCAATCTGTCATGAAACACTAGGATCTCAGAGAAGTTTACACAGCTCTGGTTATCACAATGAATAGTATTCAGATCCATCTCATGATCAAAAAATTCTGATCCAAGTGGATATCGGTGGCCACCCACCTTTTTCGACTGGCTCAAAACATTTTTCTGGCAATTTTGGCAATTTACTATATTTAGTAGGTTTTAACTTCCGGGGCCATTTTGAGGGCCTAAATTAAGTTTTTTCGAGATTGAGGTTCTCAATGATAGTTGAATGAATAATTGAGCCCCCAAAATGAATCTCCTCTACGATACCTTTCCAACGAGCTATCATACGCCTAAAACGGAGATTGTATGCAAAAGTTACGACCCCGGGAAGTTGATGTACTAACTTACCCAAACGGGGCCCACATGAATTTTGATGCTTTATCTCCTAGGGTTAGGTTTTTGGATGTCTAGGGTTTTTGGCATTCCCTTTTATTGTAAAAAGGCCTTCAGAGCCTCATTGTAATCATCTTCTTACAAATGTGAGTAGCCGTCACATCTCTTCTCAGAGATACGCTGCCGCCATTCTAGCGAGTCTTTCACTCTGTATTTTTACAGTCTCTGTACATTTCTTTCATTAATAGAAATCGTGTATTACTATATATCTGTGTTTATGGTTGCATCTCTGATACATTTATGTTATATTATTGGATATACGCGATATTTCTGTGCATTTCCTTATTATATCTCTTCTCTCATTTCATGCCGAAAATAATCTGGATCAAAGTCAGAATTTTTTTTTTGAAGCCATACTGCTTCACGAACTGCCACACTCAATGCAATTTACTCTGCCTCTTCTATGCTTAAAGCCACAAAGATTTATTTTCTGCTACACCAGGAAACCATGGCCGATCCTAAGGTGAAGCAGCAACCTGAGGTGATCTTTCTGTCTACTGCACTTCCTTCCCAATATACATCGACATATCCTTGCAGGATCAAGTCCACATTGGATGCATATCTCAAGCTATAACCAATTATGCCTCATAAATATCTCAATATGTGTTTTGCAGCTATCCAGTGTGTATGTTTTGGTTGGATCATAAACTGGCTAAGCACATTCTCTGCATAGAAAATGTATGGTCTGGTATTAACCAGATACATCATAGATCCAATCAACTATTGGTATAAATGTGGATCTACATCTCCTGAATCAGTGTCACTCATTTTCTTTAAATCCATTACCATTGGAGTAGTCATGGATTTGCATTTTGTCATACTGAACGTTTCCAATATCTCCAAAGTATATTTTCCTTGACTTAGGAAAATCTCATCTGTTCTTTTCCATACTTCTAGTCCCAAGAAATAATACATTAGGCCCAAATCCTTCATTTCAAATTTGGCAAGAAATGCTTGCTTGCATTCAACAATGAGTCTCTCTGAACCGGTGAGGAAAATATCATCCACATATAAGACAAAAATCAGACACTCATTGCCATCAATGTGATAATACAAGTTTGGATCAACTGCACTTTTGTTGAAGCCCAAACTCATCATAAATCCATCCATTTTCTCGTACCAAGCACATGGTGCTTGTTTTAAACCATATAGGGATTTATTCAACATTCATACCTGATATTTTTAGTTGTATACAACAAAACCTTCTGGCTGCTCAATATAAACTTCTTCCTCAATTTCACCATTGAGAAAAGTTGTCTTTACATCCATCTGATGTAGCTTCCAACCCATGGAAGAATCTAGTGCAATGATAGATCAGATGGAGGTATATCTAGCTACAGGTGCAAAAGTATCATCATAGTCAACTCCATTTATTTGTTAAAACCCTCTGGCCACAAATCTTGCTTTGTATTTTTCAATGCTTCCATCAACAACATGTTTGGTTTTGTAAATCCATTTGGAAGTCACTACATACTTTCCCTCTGGTCTTGGAACAACATCCCATATATCATTTTTTAATACAGATTGGTATTCTTTAGTCATGGAATCTTTCCATACTTGTTCACCTGAAGCTTCTCCATGACAAGTTGGCTCTGAGTCAATAATGTGGATCATGGCTGGAAGGTAGCTTGAGAATCTCTTTGGTCTTTTTCTTTCATTGGTTGCTCCTTGTGGGGCTTTATTCCCTTCTGCTTCTTCTAAAGTTTTCGAGCCCAAGTAGGTATTTTATGTCCAACTGTGATGTCTCTAGGTATGTTTCTTGGGGAAACTAAATTTGTCGGAGCAACTGGATGAACTAGATCTATTGGCTCATCTAGAATAATATTTGTCTCCCTATGAACTACTGAAGGGGGAGAAGGTATTGTTTCACTATCAATTTCCATCTGCGCTTCTCTGTATTTCTGGAAGGCTACTTCTTCTTCAAAAGTAACATCTCTGCTTACTTCAATTTGTCCATGACCTAGGATGTAGATTCGATATGAGTTTGAGGATTCATTGTATCCTACAAATGTACCTTTTCTTCCTGAAGGTTCTAGTTTGGATCTCTTTAATTTGGGTACATGAAGGTACATTGGACATCCAAATATTTTGAAGTGTCTGATCCCAGGCTTCACTTTGGTGAATTCTTCTTTTGGAGTAATGTTCTTTAGGACTTGATGAGGAATACAGTTTTGAACATATATTGTTTTCATACATGCTTCTTCCCATAGATTCATAGGTAGAATCTGATCATGTATCATTGCTTTAGTTGCCCCAATGATAGTTCTATTTCTCCTTTCAGCAACCCCATTTTGTTGAGGGTTGTAAGGATCTGTGAACTCCCTCTTGATGTTGGGTATGTTTTATATTCTTTGCATGTGTGTGTGTGGGTGCGTCAGATATGACGTTTTTGGGCGGTTTTTTCTATTTTTAGTGGATTTTCATATTTTTAGTGGTTTACTAAAAATAATCCCGGTTTTAGGGATTAGGGTTTTGGTATCTATAGAATACCTTAAAAAATTGTATATATTGTATAGTGAATGGTGAAATTCGATATAATGAATATAAGAAAGGTTTCCCTGATTGAGGGTTTCCGGTATAAAATATTTATGTACTCTGTGTATGAGCCATTGATTAAATTTATTTTTTCTTAAGAATCTATATGCATTGCTTTTCTTCACAGGTTTAAAACTTACACTTGATTCCTTCTTCAATACAAAAACTATTGAATTATTTTGAGGTGTATTCTCCTCCATTGTCCGATCTTAATATTTTGATTTTTCTTCTGGTCAAGTTTTCAATCTGAGCTTTGAATTCTTGAAACTTGGCAAGGACTCCATCCTTGTTCTTCAAAAATTAAATACAATTTTCCTAGAGTGATCATCTATGAAGAGTACATAGTATAAGTACCCATTTAGGGATGCAACATTCATTGGCCCACATACATTTGAATGTATCAAGTACAATATTTCCTTGGATCTATTGTCACTGCTAGGAAAGGAACCTTTAACATTTTTTGCAAGGGTACAACCTTTACAAACACCTTTATGATGGATCTGTATCTCTGGTAGACCTGTTACCATTTTCCCTAGAGCTGGAAGAGATCTATAATGAATGTGAGCAAGTCTTCTATGCCATAACTCATTCAAGATGATAGTGTCATATAATAAGACTTGAATAGTTTTGATGGTAAATTTGTACAATCTTTTTTCTCGAACACTAATTAATTTGGAAGAGATTATATGAGAGTCTTTGTGCCATGCAAGAACTCTTCCTTCTAAGAAATTAATTTTGTAACCTTTGTCTTCCAAGGCCGAAATAGAGACAAGGTTTCTCTTCATTCAAGGTACATATAATACTTATTCTAGTTTAAGATGCATATCTGAATCTAGTTGGAAGGTAGAAGTTCCAACTCCGCTCACATTATATCTGGCATCATCTCCAAGAACAACATGTAGATGTGTCTCTTTCTCAACAAAGTGTGTTAGATGATTTATAATACTGGTCATGGGCCTAGAGGCACCACTGTCAATTAGCCAAGTATTGTCATTGATATGAACCATACCTAAGAGTGATGAGATGTTGATGTCTTAATTTATTTGAAGTCTTTTCTTTTTGGAACCGAGATTTATTGAATCATCAAGCTTGCTTCCCATCATGATTTTGCTCATCTTCACAAACCCTTGTCAACTAGGCTATAAAACCTAACAGCTAGGCTAGGCTATCACTTTTAGTTTTTTTGGGGATTATGACTACCAACAATAAGCCTTGAGAAATATGATAGCCCTGGTAAGGTGAAGAGCTTCTTCAAGAAGTTACAAAAGTACAATTCTGATTTTTTCTGCAGAATTTAGCGAAACCCTATAAACCCTTAGGCCCAAAAAATCAAAATGCCTGGAAATGAAATCCGAGACTTGTTGGAGATGCATTGCAGAAGGCCATACACTTCTATGTTATTTTTAGCCCCAACGTCCAAGTTTTGAGTTTTGAAAACCCTCAAAGGAGTAGGTCATACAAAATTTCTAGAAACCCCAGGAGGGACGTACGGTTTCTGCAAAAGTGAGAGAAAATGGCTGGAAAGTGTTTGTGAAATGGGATATTCAAGACCTATGATCTGATACCATGTTGATTTTTCAATAAGCTAGGTTAAGAAAGTAGTTCATTTCAATTTTCATTTGTATTAACCATAAAAAAGAATGTTGCATCAACCAATATCACAAGAAGAAACACCATGCACGAGAACACAAGAAGTATCCTAGGAAACCCTTCTCAACAAGGGAATAAAACCCCGCCAAATCCTTTACTATATTCTTCGAGAAAAATACCTTCACCACCAATAAGACTTAGCACACAAGAGTTTTCTCAAACCATAGAAGACTAGTACCCAAGAGAGGTGCACACTTTTCCCAAGAGGATGTACTTGCTGAAATTTCCAAACTTGTGTGAAGGATATGATTCCACAATGGGGAATCTTCCTTTACTTATATTAGACTTTTCCTATCAATAGAAGTGTCTATTGGCACAACATGGCCGACCTCTCTAAGTCACATTATAATTAATATTAACTAGATTAATTATATTTTACATTTATTACTAATCACATTAAGGTGGGGCCGACATGTACCCTTTACATTCCAATTAGGGTTACATACAGGTCTAACTCTTGAACAATATAGAAAGGGATATGATACACCCACTAGTGCTCATACACTAGGGGAACATACATAGGGATTTCCATATCTCTGGCTCACTGCATTACATAGAAGAACCAGATCTTCACACTTTCACATGTGCTCGTCCATAGACACATCCACTCTACAAATCTTCTTTCCCACTGCCTCACATAGGAGAATCATCTGGAGTTTCTCTTCAACTCTACTACTCAGAGGAGGCTAATACATCGTCTTCATTTATGTTCACATGAAAATCCACCCAACAATTTGGGATTTCACATGTTCACCTTGTTCTCAACCGTAAGCACATCTAACTCAACAGATCACCTTTCCCATTGGATAATCATCAAGAGTTCTTCTCAACTCTCTAAATGGAGGAGGTCATCTCTATGTTCGAACTCTCTCTCAGGTAAGAACTGCGTACCCTTATTATGGGATTTCTCTCAGTTTTGTAAGATGGAGAAAGACTCACATAGTTGCAATGATCCACATATCATAGGTTTGTAAGCTGAGAATGTCTCACATAACTGCAATCATCAACATGCTTGAAGCGGGTGCCATCGGGATGGGCAGAGTGCCCCCTTGTCCAGGTGAATCGGTATTAATGAGGTAGACATGTGGGACATCCTCACTCTTTGAATGAGGAGTGAGATCGACTGATGACGGAACCAGATCGATCACTTTGGTTTCATTCTTCAGGGGAGGAGTGGGATCGACCGATGGTGGAACCAGATCGACCACTTTGGCACTCTTTAGATGAATAATGGGACTGACCGATGAAAGAACTTGATCAATCACTTGGTTTTCACTTTTCAGATGAAGAGTGGTGTTGATCGATGATGGAACTAGATCAACTACTTGGATTTTTGGTTCAATCGAAGATGAAACCAGATTGACCGAGGATGGAACCGGATTGACTAGTCCATGAATTAATGATAGTTTGGGAGAAATATTATGATAACCAGTTGGAAGTTTAATCTTTTCCAAAATATAAGAAGCTTCTTCCATACAAGGGAAAAGGTGAGAGTAATGATCACCTTCAAATAACAAGCAAGGAAATTTAATAGTTATATTCTTCTTACTGACCTTAATGTCACTAGCTGATGAGGTGTCACCATCATGTCCCACAGGGGATGATGACATGGAACACCACATTTCTAATACCTTGGGGAGACCAAGGAAATCCCTTAGAAAGTGGTCACCCTTACAAAGACTGCAAAGGAGTTTGTGTTTAGGATTCTTCGTTTTAATCTTGTCGACTTTATCAACACTCCCAGTATGATTAACCGTAGTTGATTGCCTGGATCCAACATGATCTGATGTGGTTGGAGGATTGGTCCCTTTCTGGTTCTTCTTCTTCTTCTCTTTTTTTTTCTTCTTCTTATTATCAACCTAGCTACTCACTTTAGATCTTTCACTAGGCGAAGAAGGATAAAGGGAAGGAGACCTGATGGGTGAAAAAGGAGAAAGGTCGTGATGTGGTTGATGTGTGGGTGGTGTGCTCACATCTGAAGCATTAGGTGCATTCAAAGCAATGGGAAGATTCGATATCACTGTACTGGGGAACAACCAAACTGGTAATCTGATCATGAGTCCTGGAAGACTTAGTGTGGCAATGCACAGAGGACCATTGTTTCTGAAAGAAGGAAAGGAAAAAGGTTCCCCGGGAAAATGGGTTCCTCCGTTGGTACTCCCAAGAGTTGACTCCATTGACACTGACTCTACCTAAGGTCCACTAAGGAAAAAAAATAGCACACACTACAAATACAAGAAGCAAACAATCAAACAAACCTTCCCACAATGAAACCACTAGTTGGTGATGAAATCCAACATCGTGAGATCAAAATAGAAAGGGGATGGGATAGAGTGGGTGGATCAGTTACATTGGAGACCTACTTAATGGACTTAAGCCTTGGTACAAGCTTCCACACAATAATCGTGGATTTACCCTCCAAGGAGCTCGAGTGAGATTGACCAATGACTATCCCAGGTACAACGAAGACTTCCCTTCACTGTCACCTTGTGTAAGGACCCTAAATATTATGGCTACTAAGGACACCAACTCGTAGTTAGCCTCTAGTTGTGTACAGTTGATAGTTCAGTCCGAATGTATGGGCAGGATAACAATTTTGAAATCCTTCAAGAGAACTGAGGACAAGTGGACCGGTAGAACTCTAGAGGACCCCGAACAAATTTAGAATTCACGAAGCACCGAGACCAAATGAAGATAGTTGGACCTCAAGAAGAACCCTCGATATACGATTTGACTACTATGAATGGTTAAGCCTCGGAGGGATAATATTTGTTTCTCTCCTGAATGCAACCATGTGCGTAACCCATGTGTGAGAGGGGGATCCCAACTATGCTTATATGAAAAATTGGATTTACCACTCCCCGACACAAGATTCTATGTTTGTCTGATGGCTTCAGAAAGTTATCCTCACAACCTATTCCAAATCCCTACACTTGCTAATGTAGGTTCACTACTAGAAAACATAAAAGTGTGATCAATTTTATAAGCACTCCATTTTAGGGTTGTTGTTTACTCAAGGGTGAGAAAGTAAAACTTATGATTTTTTAGACTCGACTCCAAAATAATGCAGAAAAAATGAGATGAAAATATGTTTCTTCAATGAATCCTACATACGAGATGGAGAAGAGCTTCAACTTTATTCAACAAAAACACCCAATTCCCAAAGGAAATTTACCTATCTACACTACCCAAAATCAATAATGCAACTATCTTATTTTTTTTTATTCTAATGCATAAAGACAACAAATGCAAATCCTTTAACACTCCTTTACTTTCAATCAAAATGAAAGGGTCGAATGCAGACACAAAGAAAAAAGTATTTTAAACAAAGAATGCACTCACAAGATAATGAGAACTGAATGAATATAACTCACTCAATCAAGGACTTGACAATCGATAAGCATTCAAGGAAACAAGAAAGTTCAGAGAAGAATCCAAAAAATGATAGGGAGAAAGACGAATCACTCAAATGTCTTGACAAAATAAGAAACAAGAAAGAGCAATACAAGATAGGGTGTGGTGAGCATAAAGTCTCAAATCATTCAAAAAGGAAATATTTGAAAAGCACCTTAATACCAACAATCCTTTGCAGACCTTTTCAATCATTCAAATAACCAAAAACTTCACAAGATTCAGACCAAACAAAGAAAAACAAGGTGAATCAATATCGCAATTTGGAAAAGGTTGCAATCTCAAACAAGACAACAAGAGAAGTGATAAGTGTCAAATATTAAACCCAAACAAATCCATAAGCCAAAGTATTGACTTTGGGCAAGAATCTCTGCAAGATAGACTAGGAAACATTGAGCAGAAAAGGGTAGAAATCACCAAAGAAGGAGATCAATGTTCTTGTTTTCAAGGGCACAGAGTGTCGTGGCACTCTGATAAACACTACAGGGAAGTGTTGATTAAAGACCAACACTTTTCTATACACTCCAGGGGAGCGCTACCCTTCCCAAAAACTCATAACAGAGGCTTAAAACTCAGAAAAAATCACCAAGAATTGCCAGAATTTTGTAAAATTGTCAATGAACAGGGGAGAAAGGAAATAGATCAATAACAAAGAAGAAAAATGATCTAAAAGGTGAGAAAAAGGCAGATACGTCCAAGGAAATTCAAATCAATGTTGATCCCCAGTGGAGTCGCCAATTTCTGTTGTAGGAAAATTCCGCTGCGGATGGGTGAATATCCTCTTGGATTCTAGATTCCTACTACCAAGAAAGAAAAATTATAACATTAAACACTAACATTCCTTTTAAATGTAGTTAAAATAGTCAAAGGGAAAAGAGGAAGAATGTATGATGTACCTTTTTTTGAAGCTTTTCCTTTCTTAGTCCAGGATGAACTTGATCTTCAAGCTCCTTAATGACATATGCAATCCAATCGACATCAAAGAAAACACACAAACTTGAAGGAAATAAGTCAAGCATATATTAATGAGAACATTACAAGGCACTTACAATCTGTATATGAAGTTGTAGAAACCTCTCCAAGTCCTCCTTGTCCAACCCCTTGCTCGAAAGATCCACGATCATAATGACAATATTTTTTTATGATTATTCCCCCTCTCTTCACCATGAGGATGCCTCCTTTTATAGGCTTTGAGAGGCTCAACCACCTTATTTATATTTGGAATAAGTTGAGGATATGACTCAATCAGTTGTGCCATCTCCCTTAGATGCATCCTAAATCCTGGATTCGATCCAAACCAACTCTGATCATCTCTAGTTGTATTTAGATGTAAGAGGTATTTCTTCCCATGATTCTATCAACCAATCGAACCTCCCTAAAAAATGGAAACAAAGTGTTGCAACGCTCCTTGCTAGATGGAAAGGGAGCACTATCGCTCCCTGCATATGCACAGGGGAGTGTTGATCTTTCAAAAGTTTTTTAAGATGACCATTTCTCAAGGAAATTTTTTTTTCTTATCTTTTCAAATGATGTGGTTTCCCCTTCCAACATGTTCTAGAGGATATATCAAGTGTTTCCATGGTGTCGTTCGCAATGCGACATATGCATAACGAAAATGCAAAATTTATGACTGTTGGTTTTGACTTTCTCATTATTTTTTCTTGACCCTCGAAGTTATTGACCCAGGGTTCATGTCTTTCAGGTTTCCAACAAAGCCTCTAAAAATATCGGCCCTCCTGGTAAACCAAAAGGCAACACAGTACACAGAATGCACTGCGCAGTCTCACCCGAGAGATATTTAAATGGGTGGCTGCAAGACTAAGGTGCTTACAACCTAGAATTGAGTATGATATAGGGGTTTATTATTTAGATCCATGTGCTACAAATTGTGAGTGAAATCTACTTATTCTTCACGGGTGCACGTTTACATTTCACAGTTTATTTCCCGAACATCATAATCGTATTCCATAATAATGTATTAACTCATTCATTAAGAATAACAATTAACTACTGAAAGAAAACAAAGGTATACATGCATTCATCACATTACATAGATATTACCGTGGTTCACCCCCTCTTGGGCTACGTCCACAAAGATTTGGCTCTTGGATCTTTTATTATGGTAGTTCTTCATTTTCAGTGTCGCGTTCTTACAATTCTCCTCAGATGGGTAAGATATATGCGAGGCAAACTAGATCGCACCGGGCTCCACAACCTGCAATCTAATCCTCATATCTTCCTTCTCTCTTTTGTTCTTAGCTCAACATCTTACAAAAATGGTACATAAAAATATTACATACCGCATTGATTCGTACATAACTATGATGGAATATTACAAAAACCCAAACTAACACAAAACACCCAACCCTCTTTATGATACCTACGTATCTATATTTATATTTATTGGGCTCTTCATCCATTTACAAAGTATTAACAAAACCCTAACCCTATCGACGTTAGGTATTCCTCCCATGAACGTGTTATTTTCTTCCTCCAGCTGTCTCTTTCCTTGTGCATGCTTTCTTCCATGCGCGTGTGTTGTTCTTTCTCCAGCTGTTACTTCAATTTATGTACGCTTTCTTTCCCATGATCATACTTATTTCTAGTTTGGACTGGTGCCAACAAGCCCCTAACACTGACATGTGACTTATCCCTAGTCACCTAATCCTTCTGAGATTCCTTGATCTCCTGGGTGATCATCTGGAAATTTTCCTTGAGCTCTACTACTTTTGTCAGTGCCTGCGTGGTCTTCTCCTTGATGGTTTCCACTACTTGAACTGCCACTTCATTGCTCAAAAATCCTATACATTCTGCCTGGGTTTGTGCTATCTGTGTTTTATCTCCTTCTACATGTGAGAGTACTTCTTCTACCTGTTCCTGCAATGGCTCTATTTGAGCTTGACGCTCTTGTTTCTGTGTTTGCACAGTGATAAGTTATGCCTGTATATTCTTCATATCTTGCGTCCCTTTGACTCGTTTTGGGATTGGTATAGTATTCTGCCTCTGTTTGAGTTATTGGATCATTGCATTGATCCTCTCCTCTTCCTTGTCCCAATGTTGGACCTATGTGTCCTCCTCCAACCTTGTCCAAAGTTGTGTTGCTTTGTCGAACAATTCATATGATGTGCTAACCTGTTGCTCTATCTCCTGCAGTTGCGTTGTTTCTTTCTTCTTCCTTTTCTCCTTCACTGTTGGTGGAGTGGTTGGTGTGAGTTGTTATCGGAGATTCTCAATCTCCTTCTGATACTGATCAATTACCTACACAATCTGGTCGATCTTTTCTGTTACTGGGAGTTCATTTGCTTGCATGGTGCTTGGAAGTTTCTCAAATATTCCTCCCACTCTTTGTTCCAGTTCGTTCCTGCGTTCTTTCTCCTTCTGGGTTTCAAACTTGGCATGTTCACAAACTTTTTCTAGTGCCTCCCACTTCTTTGTTGCTTGTTGTAGCTCAACTAACTTTTTATGTGACTGAGACTGTACCCCGTGGTCGATGCTAACCTGTAATTTGTGTAGTGCCCTTGATGGCATCTACATCAAGACTAATTGGATGTGGTCTAAATCCTTCAAGGGTGTCTTCCCCACAATTTCATCCATTCACAACATGCTAGGTTTGATGTAGACCATTGTGTTTGCGTGTGGCATTGATTGTACTGGGTCACGTTATTCTACCTCCACTCTTTCTTTGGTCTGTATTGTCGATGGCTCTATGCCTCTGCTGCTTCTTACTATCTGGACTTCCCTGATTTTCTTAAGGAACTGTCCCATTTCTGCCAGCTCTTTTTGCATTTTATCCCTGTGATGTGCTACATGATCGAAGTATTATGCTAGGAAATCCTAGACCATTCTTACAATCATTTCCCCATCATCCTTCGTGATCGTATAGTTCGGTGATGCTCGTTGCGCCTTCGATTTCTTACACGTGCCTCCTACCTACGGGACTGGTCTCTTATTTCCCCTTGGTTCCTGTGTGATGGGTATTGGGGCGGTCTCCTATGCTCCCTTAGCCTGTTTCTGTTGTCCGTTGGTCGTCTATGTAGTCTCTTTCTTCCCCTTCTGGTTCCCTGTCTTCCTTGACCCTTCATCTTCCTGAGTTGGCTTTCTTTGGCTCGTCCTTGGTTTCTTGGGCACTGGGATTTCCGGAGGCTGTGTTTCCACCTGCGTTTTCTCTCCTTCTATTGTTCTTTCTGGTACTTCCTGGGTAATGGCTAGGATCCTCCATTCATCTAACATTCGTCGATTACCATGTCGATATCACCATCTTTTATGAAGTATCGCATCTGTAGCCATTGTTTATACGGATCTTGCCTTAGTTGTATCCACATTGTTCGGCGTGTGGTCCGGAAGTTGGTGATGTCCACATATTGTGTGGAAGCCTCTGGTGTTATTCTCCATGATCGACTGATATCTTCCTGTATGTCCTATAGGTATTCCTCGAATATGATTATGTTCTCCCTCTTATGCCTGGCATGTGGCCTGGATCTCATTAATAGGTATCTCTCTCCCGCTAGTTGTGTTCTAGTACAAAAAATTACATATCTTGGTTCTCTCCATCCCATGAAGGCTATTAGGGTGATCAACCATGAGTAATGGAACATTGTGCCTAGGTCCTGCACATCCTTGTAGTCCTCTTGAAACAAGTTTAATAAATATGGCGCCCAGCTCATTGAGGTGCCTTCTGCGCATTGGGCTGCAATTGCAATGACTCTTGTTGGTACCTCATCTTTGCTGCATTTTCTGAGCAATTTGCAGGCTAAGATCTTTGCGCCCAATTGTGTGGATGAGTTGTTGATTTGTTTGATCATGATGCCTATTGTTCCCCTGGTGGTGCCATATTTCTTCTTCATTTCCTCTGCCAATGCTTTCTCCTTGGATTTATCGTTCAGAATCAACGCAGGATCCATACCCTGGATTGGCAATCCTGTGATTTGCGTAGTAAGCTCAATAGTTATGGGGATGGGTTTGTCTAGCCATATATCCCCTCCATGTGTGACTGCTAATAGTTGCTTGATGCATGCTTTCATGTACTGGCCTCTGCCAAAATGTGGTAGCTTTAGAAAACCTAATATTCATGTTCTATCCAGCCTAGCTGCCCACTGATGTGGTTGGTTAATCGTTTCTCCAAGTCGGATTATGCCTTTGGTCTGCATAAAGACCCTCTACGCAAGTTCTGAGAACTTGGTTTCGTCTGATACATCATGGTTGGATTACTTGAGCTTCCTGACGTGACCCAATAGCTCTGATTCTACCTATACTCCAGCTGGTATGCGTGGTAGAACAATTTCTACTCCAGGTTTCTTACGAGGTGAGCTCAGTATCTGAACTTTGTCTTCCTGTTGCGGTGGCTAGTTTGAAGTTCCAACAACTTTTGGCTGTTCCCCCAGTAGCCATTCTAGCATCTGTAATGGTCTCCCCTTCTGGTTGACCAGAGATGGGTGTTTGTGACTTGTCTGGTTGCACTGTTGCTTCCAGATTCTGTTCGGTTCTGTTACCTTCCACGGCTGCTTTGGTGCTCTCTGGTTGCACTTCCTGTTGGGTTTCTGATTCTAAGTTTTGAGGCTACTGCACCACTGCTGGCATATCCTCTTTCATGGCCTCTGCTTGTGGTTGTTGGATTTCTTCCACAATCAATGTAGAGTTCGGTGGTAACATCTCTGGGGATGGGATTTCATCGATATCAAAGATATTCGGCTGCTACTGTTCATTTTCTTCCAGTGGTCCTCGTGACCTAGTTTGAACCCTGGTCAGTATGGATGTCTGGCCTGGTTCTGTTGGATTTGGTGGTGCCATAGTGGTGAATGTCGAACGTTTTTTGAGTTTGAATAACTTCGGTGAGCTCTGCGGTCTCTCTCTGTTCGTTCTGGTTTCTATTGCTCTCTCTTTGTTCTCCTTTCGCGAATAGACTAGTTTCTCCCATGCTCGCGTGTTATATGGGCTTGTCACGAAGCTTGTCGAGGATGCTTCCTCCATTATGCTTTTAATACACCATAACTGTGGGTTCAATGCTTCTTTGAAGGTTTCGTACTTTCCATTACGCTTTATATGCCATCTCTAGTTGGCACATTTAATGTGATGTTCTATCAGTCCTTTCCATGCTTTAATTCCGCCTTGTGTTGTCCTGTCAACCTGCTTTTGCTGACTTTCCTTTTCCTGCTTATTTCCCTTTTGATATGACTATTTTCCTTGCCTTTTCTGAATCCATGTTTCGAACGCCATGTGGCCTTTCTATCTCTGGTGTGGTGAGTTCTTTTTATTCTTGTTTCCTTTTTGTTCTCTTTTTGGTTTTTGATTGACTTTTTTTTTTTTTTTACTACATGGTGGGTGGTCGATTGTCCTTGTAAAGATTCAGTCGGCTTCTGTTGATCATTCCTCTGAGTTATGCGGCTGCTAAATAGCTTAAATGTAAATCCCCTCCTTCTGTGACAAATTTTACCTCGTATGGTCCTAGCCAATGCATTCTAAGCTTCCCCAGGTGCTGAAACGATTTGTTGTCGTAGAGCAATACTAGATCTCCTTCCTTGAACGTTTTCTTCTTGATGTTTCAATCGTGCCAAGCTTTGTCTCTTGATTTCTGCACTTGTTGATGGAATCCTGCCAAGATTCAGCTTCCTCCATTGAAAATAACTGATTCATTTTGTCCTGTACTGCGTCTCGTTCTGTCATTTGTGTGATAGCTACTACGCATAAGTTGGGTACTAAAAATTCTAATGGAACTATTGCTTCTTGGCCATATACAAGTTTGAATGGTGTGTTCCCTGCCAATTTTTTTCATGTGGTCCTATACGCCCATAATACTGTTGGTACTTTGAGGTCCTAGTCGTCTTTGTTGATGTTACAAATCTTTGTCAGTGAGTTCTCCATAATTTTGTCGAAGGCTTCTACTATGCCATTTGCCTATGGATGATACAGTGAGATATTTTGGTGATGAACTTCAAACTCTTCAAGCATCACGCGGATGGTGTTTTTTATGAAGTACGTGCCTTGGTCTCTCATCAAAAATCTTGGGCACCCAAATCTAGTGATTACTTGTTCAAACAAGAAGTGTGTAGTTGTCTCTGTGCTGCAATATTTTACTAGTGTAGCTTCTGCCCATTTTGTTAGGTATTATGTCGCGGTGATAATGTATCTTTCCCCTGTCCTTTTGGCTGGTGGATGAATTGACCCCAAAAATTCTATTTCCCATTTGTCAAATGCCTTTAATGTTACTTGTGGTCGTAGTGGCATTTTGTCCCTTCTGTTGGGTTTACCTACCCTTTGACAGACATCGGATCTTTGACAGTACTCTTTCGAGTCTTTGTGAATCGTTGGCCACCATAGTCCTATGCGTAATACCTTTTGCATGGTATGTTTTCCTGCATAATTCCCTCTTGCCATTCCCTCATGGGATTCTTCTAAAATTCTTGGTCATTCATGCTCTAATACATACCATCGCAAAATGTTATATGTGCCCATCTTGTATAGATGTCCTGCGATTAGTTGATAGTCGGTTGCGCGAACTACCAGGTTCTTCTTCTGCACGATGGTATATTCTAGTGGCACAGTACCTAAGCTCAAGTACTGGATGATCTCTCCGAAGTAATCATCAACAATCTGTACTGATAATAACTGTGTGTCCAGAAATTTGTCTTCTAAATTCGTAGGTTCTTCTCCATTTGTGACCCTTAATAGGTGGTCAGGTCCTGCATTTAATTTTCCTGGTTTAACTATTACTTCAAAGTCAAATTCTTGAAATAGAAATAACCTTTGATAGATTCTCCCCCCCAGCACTGGCTTGTTGACTAGGTATTTCAGGGTTGAGTGATCTGTAAACATCTTAAAGTGTTTTCCCAATAGGTAATGTCTGAACTTCTACAGTGCATAGACCATGGCTAGGCCTTCTCTTTTTGTCATGTTATAATTTTGTTATGAGTGTGATAATTTTTTGTTGGTGAACGTTATTGGGTGATCCAAGTCTCCTGCTCCTACCTATGTGAAGATAGCTCCAAGTTCGATCATTGATTCATCTACATGCACATGGAATGTCTTTTCCCAGTCTGGAAATATTAATATCGATGCAGTAACCATCTTTTCCTTTAGGGTATCGAGACTGTGTTGACATTCATCGTTCCATTGATACTTTTTATCCTTCCTTAATAGTTTTTCCATTGGTGTTGTGATCTAGGCATATCCTTTAATGAAGTTTTTGTAGTATCGTGTGTGTCCTAATGTTTCTCTTACCTGGTGGACTATTTTTGGTGCTGGTAAGTTAACAATGATTGCGATCTTTTCTGAATCCACTAACAAGCCTTGTTTGCATACTATGTGGACCAATAGTATCCCAAACGGTGTTCCAAATATGCATTTCTTGATATTCAGGGATATTTGGCACTCTCTACATCATTCTAACATTAGTCGTAAAAATTCCACATGGTTTTTCAATAGACTATAAACTGTCCAATCATCCAGGTATACTTCAAGAAAATGATGGATGAATTCCTTAAATGTTGCTATGACCACTCTGGAGAATATTGCAGGTGCATTCTTCAGTCCAAACGGCATGACTGTGTACTAATAAGATCCCCATTCTATCGCAAATGTGGTCTTGTGTCTGCCCTCCCTCCTGTGCTATCTTAATCTGATGGTATCCTAAGAGTCCATCGGTGAATGAGTAAGCTTCATTTCCCCCCACATTCTCTAACACTTCATCCATGAATGGTGTAGGGAATGGGTCATGTAGGCATGCATCGTTCAACTTCCTCAAGTCAATGCATATCATGATCCCTCTTCCTTGTTTCTTGTCCTATACTACCATCGGGCTTATCCATTTTGATTCCTCGACTGGTTCGATGATGCAGGCTTCGAGAATCCTATCAAACTCGTCTTTAACTTTATGTTTGTATATGGGGTTTAGTCTGTAGGGTCGTTGTTTAATAGGTCTCACGTCGGATCTAAGTGGTATCTTCATTTCTCCTAATTCTCCAGCTATACCCTTCATCTCTGTAAATGTTGTGGGAAAAAGGTCACTATATTCACGCAACAACTCTATGATGCTTTCTACTATCTGCTCATCCTAGTAGTCTCCAATGCTGGCCATTTCGGGATGCTCAACTGTCTTGATGTTAACTTTCTTTATCTTGATTGGCGTGGAAATGACTTCTGATTCTATGGGTGGTCCTTCCACATCTCTTTCTCCTTCTACTTCTTCAATCTGAATATTGTGTGGATCATCTTCATCCAATGCTTCCTCCTATACATGGTAACATGAAAAAATTTCCTTGATATTATGTTTATTCCGCTATTGTTCTTCTCTGATAAGTTCTATTTCCAGTTCTTTACTGATTATGACTCCTATGATCCATTTCAAGGCTGCATCTATGTTGGGGTTCTCATGCTAGAATGAGAAAGTGACGGTAAATTTTTGTTGCAATGTCATCTATGTCGTAGTTCCTTTGCACAATTCTTGGTCTGTATACCAGTTTGTTGGTATTCCCTCTTAAGTATGTATGAAGTGATGAGGCCATTCCTCTGATGGTGTCATTTTCCACATCATTTTGAACTTCGCTAAGTGTTCCGTTAGTGTCCCTAGTCCTTCATATTTCTATTGTTTGTTATCTTTCTATTGTGCACCGAACCTTATGTGCAATAAGCGCTTACATTGATACCAGTCTGTGATTGTCTCCTTGTGTGTGCCCCACCATCTTGTGGGTGTGGCCTTTAGTATTAAATCTAGTGCTAGCAGTCTCTAGTTATAATAATTCATCTTCGTATTGTGTCAAGAATGTTTCCAAATCATTTAGTCTGTGGAAACTGGGTGGTTCTCTGATTTATATGCCTACCCACCTTACTGCGCAGTCTATTCTTTCACATCTTCTCGTGGATACTTCGTGTAGTTTTTTATGCCAGTTTTCTAACCTAGTGTATGAATTTGTTGCGCATGAAGTAATGCTCCACCAACTGAGTACCCCATATGCAGTTGGGTTTACGTAATCCTCATCACGTGCAGTTGTTCTATACAACTGGTCGATCTCTTCTAAGTTCAGAAAAGTGGGTTCTACAAACCTTTCCCCTTCCAATGGATCTAGTGGTGCTATGATCCTGTATTCTCCAGACTCAAATGTCAGTTTCCTAGTTTTCAAATTGATTATAGCATGGTTGTAAAATGGCCAATCCAGACCAAGCAATGTTAGGTAAGGTGTTGTTCCATCTACTATTTCGATGACTTTAAAGTATGATTTAGTGCGCACTCCATTTGGATCTACTGTCACTCCTTTCAGGCTACCTATTGGTACGAATCTATGTTGATTTGATAGTTTCAATTGAACGGTTGAGTATCCCAATGTTGGTTCTCCCATGCAATTCCATGTCATCTTTGGTAGCACATTCACTTCGGATCCTAGGTCTAGTATAATGTCTCCCATATTGAAATCCCCAATGTTAGCATTTAGTCTAAATTCCCTACATGTTCTTCTTCTTGTGTGTAGGTGATTGATGGTTTTTGGTTCTAGCGTTTCTTCCATCTCACTGCTACATTTCTCTAGTATGTGTTACAGTATTTTCACAGACAAAGGATCACTTAATACTTTTACGCATGATTGAAAAAATACTTTGATTGTACTTACTTGTCCCTTGGGTTGCATTCCGTTGGTATGGTCCAACGATGGCGACATCTCATATTTTGGGGCTTCCTTTCTTTGTTGTGCAATCGACGCTATGTCCTCCTTCTGAATTTCTTGTTGGGCTTATTTAAAGGTATCCTTTCCTTTTACACATCGAACGACTTCTTGGGGTTAGTGTTCTTCTTTACCCATTGGTTCTGCGCTGGTTCCTGTCGAGCTGCATCATTTCCTATTTTCGTTCCTCCATGAGTGACTATATTGAAGTTTCGTCCATCATCCCTTGCTTCGGCTGAAATCCACTGAACATTTTGATTATTATGGTTCCTCTTTTCCTGAATCTTTACTAGTAATGTCGAACATTCCTCTGTATCGTGGTCCAATGCGCGGCAATACATACAAGTTGCTGGTGGAAGTGGAGATTCCCGTGCATAATGTCATGGTGTCTGGAAATTATGATATGTGACTAGTCCTCTACCGCATATGAAACCTCCTCTAGCTCGTCCTCCTCCTCTATAGCCTGTTCGATCACCTCTCGATGCGTTATGTTGTGGCACCTGATTATACTGCGCGGTATTATACTGGGGTTGTGTCAGGTTGTATTGCGACTACATGTTATTGTAGGGTTGTTGCACAATATTATATTGTTGTTGTGCAGTGTTGTATGGTTCTGGGGCTTGATTGAACTGTGCCATTGCTTGCCCAGTCATCATTTCATCTTATACCCTATATGAATCTGATGTTCTTTCTCACATCAGCTCCATAGTTTTTCAATCTTTGTCATTGTGGCCCACTGATTTGCAAAAGGTGCAGTATGAACTCTTTGGAACTGTCTGGTATTTATGCATCATCGTGCAGTGATAAGGGTCGTCACCTGATTTCTTTCATATTTCGCACCATAATCCTCACCGAGGTAGCAGATTTGGTATACATGTTTCCATATACTGAGTGAATGTTGGTCATTTGTTCTTGTGGTGTCCTTCCATCCTGCATGTGGTGCACCAAATGACTTCTCGTTTGTCCTTGTTCTTATTCTGGTTTAGCTGAAATGTTAAATTCTTCAAATCCTCCTTTAGTTCTTTGATATCTAGGTCCGTTTGTTGATACTAGTTCTCTTCCAGTTACAAGGCTCCCTATAGAGCCTTTGCCCGTGTCTAAAACTTATGTTGTCATAAGGTATATTTTAAGTGTGGGAGTAGTGAGTTGACAAATGGGTGTCGATGTTGCATATCAGTCATAAGGTATTTTAACTTTCCCTTCAGTCGCTTGAATCTCTTATCAATATCCTATACAGATTCTCTTGGTTTCTGTCTTATTTTGATCATCTCGTTCATGTATTGATCCTCTTAGCTCAACTTCTCGAACTCATTTATCAATAATTTCTTAATGTCGGCCAGTGTCCTTGTCGTCCTAGGGGCATTGTTTGTGTCTAGACTCATGTACCAGTCTAGTGCGTGGTCTCTTAGCGTAATCTCTAGTTGTGTGAGTTTGGTATCTTCATCAGTGATCTGCTTTGCTTCCCAGATCTTTGCACAAATGAACAAATGCTTCTCAGGGTGTTTTGTTTCTTCTCCTCGAAATTGTGGTAACATGATAGTGGGATCATGTCCTGCCATTCTGAATACTAAACTACTACCTCCTCTGCATGGTGTATATACTTGACTAGGGTTGCCTGAACTGGCTCCTCCAATTGTTGCTCCTTATGTAGATGTACTTCCTGCTTTTGGACTTCCTTCGAACTTTGGTTGTCTAAACGGTGGTGTTCTCTTTGGTGTATTAGTCGCACATGGGTTTATGGGTTCCACACTGACATTAATATGGATAGGATGGTTTCCTTATCCTCCCGTTCTTGGACCTCTCATCTTCCTCTAGTATGTTGGGGCAAGATTTCCTCAATCTACTCCACAACCCGAAGATCCTCTACCTCTTCCTCATCGCTAGCCAAGCCCTCCCTTGCAGCCACAACTCTCTTCTTGGTATTCACCTTATATTGGTAGGGTACTCCACTACACGTCGTTCTTAATGACGCCAAGATCCACTTGAGCTGGTCTTCATACATCATGATCAGATCCAAGGGTTTCTCCTCCTTCTTGTCTTTTTCCTTACCTCCTTCCATTTATCCTCTCTCTGTCAGTGCTTCCCCCCCTTCCCCCATGCATGCAGGGAAGTTTAGTTTTTCGATTCCATTGTCATGACACCTTTGTTATATAGCATTATCTTAATAGCAGTATACAAGGATCGAATCTACCTTCCTCAAGGTCCACGTAGAAATTCTTTCTCTATTGCACTGTATGACTTTGTTGTGTCAACTGCAAACTCTATTATGAACCCTGCAACAATACTGTCAAGCCAAAAGTCTACTGCACGGGTGAATTTGTTGTTCACCTATTGTAACTACTCAATCTGTACTGAGGTCCAATATAGCTATCGAATCCGGTTCGTCGCGTGCTTATCCTTCAGCCTTAGTATCCACTCCTGTAGTAGATGCAGAAAATCATAGAAAAAGACTTCGTGTAAATCAGTAAATACGTATTTATCTAGATATTTGCGAAGTGTGATTGTAGGGTTTCTATTGTCTTTCTGTGAAAACTATAGCTCTTTGGTTCTCAACCAGCCTTTGATTTCTTCTTTCGTGGGGTTCCAAGGCCTCAACATTCCCTTTTGATGGCTCATTGCTCTCTTGTTTCTCTTTCTCTTTTCTTGTTCAATCTATCTCATCTACTCAATCCTTTATTGTTCCTATTCAGCTGACAAAATAACCATTTGTTGGTTTTGACTTTCTCATTCTTCTTTCTTGACCCTCGGATTTATTGACCCAGGGTTCATGTCTTTTGGGTTTCCAACAAAACCTTTAAGACTATCGACCCTCCTGGTAAACTAGAAGGCACCACAGTACACAGAATTCACTGCGCAGTCTCACCTGAGATAGATTTAAATGGGTGGCTACAAGACTTAGGTGTTTACAGCCTAGGATTGAGTAGATTATGAGATAGGGGTTTATTATTCAGATCCATGTGCTATGAATTATGAGAGCAATCTACTTATTCTTCATGGGTTACATTTCACATTTTATTTACTGAACAACATAATCCTATTCCATAATAATGTATTAACTCATTCATTAAGCATAACAATTAATTGATGAACATGCATTCAACACATTACACAGATATTACTTTGGTTCACCCCCTCATAGGCTACACCCACAAAGATTTGGCTCTTGGCTCTTTTATTATGGTAGTTCTTCATTTCCAGCGTTGCGCACTTACAATTCTCCTCAAATGGGTAAGATATCTGCGAGGTGAACTAGATCACACCAGGCTCCACAACCTATGATATAATCCTCATATCTTCCTTCTCTCCTCTATTATTAGCTCAACAACTTACAAAAAATGGTACATAACAGTATTGCATACTGCATCGATTCGTACATAACTATGATGGAATATTACAAAAACCCAAACTAACACAAAAACCCCGACCCTCTTTATGATATCTACGTATCTATATTTATATCTATCGGGCTCTTCATCCATTTACAAAGTATTACCAAAACCCTAACCCTACCGACGTTGGGTCTTCCTCCCATGTGCGCATGTTGTTCTTCCTCCAGCTATCGCTTTCCTTGTGCACGCTTTCTTGCATGCGTGCGTGTTGTTCTTTCTCCAGTTGTTACTTCAGTTTATGCACGCTTTCTTTCCCATGATCATCCTTCTTTATACTTTTTCCTGGTGCCAAGAACGACACTTGTGACACTTGTGACAATGATAATGTGACATTATCGAAGTGAAGAATTTTGACGTGTAACAACAGTTACCCAAATAAGAAGTAGTAAATAGGTTGGAGGAGATATACTTCAATGAGAGAAGCCCACCTTCAAATAAATTTTTGTCACTATGAACCATTGTGGCTAGGACAAACAATCTAAGAATATTTGGATGTCTAAAGTGAAGGTTAAAGGAGAAAAAATTATAGATAAAAATAATTTTACTTTAGATTTAAAGGCTTCTAGTGCCTTTAAAATGCATAAGGTTGTAGGTAAAATGTTAGATATGGTTGTAAATGAGAAGAATAAGATATTCAAGGATTAAGGAAAAAATTGGATAAGTTAGAGAAGGCATGGTACCCATAAAATTTATTTGTAGAACGCCTAACTACCCATGCACTTGATGATATTCAAGGGGACCCTCTAGATATTTCCAATAGAGTTAAATCAAATTAAGACATGTTGTCTAGGTTGAGAACAAATGTATCAAGTAATATAGAGGATCTTATATCTTTGTTCCTTGATATTTGGGAAACTTTCAAGCATGCCTCTATTATGGAAATAGAATTATTTTTCTTAAGGAAACACTAGAAATATGTATAGTTTTTTTTTAAGGAAAATCTCACAAGGAAACCCAATGGCTTCTTCCCCACATTCATCGATGGAATCCTAAGGAAACTCATTGGCATACTCTAGTGTGACTCACCCAAATGGATTTGAACCAAGCATCTATTAACATGAAAATAGACAAATACCCAACAATATTGGTGACAATTGGTTGAGCTAACCCCTTGAACTATAGAAAATAAACTTAAATAATATAAATATTTTAATGAAAATTATATATAGATACTTTTATAAAAAAACAAATACCATCCATTATCAAAAAAGTAAAAAGGATAATATCGTTTCTAACATCATATCAATAGAAGTAGAGAGAGGCTAAGATAGTAGGTTGAGACCCTAGAACAATTAGTTGTTGTAATTGTTGTTGCTTACAACAGCCTTGAAAATAAGAGATCTTTGGTATTTTTCAAAGTTCTTGAAGTTATGGAAAAATTTGAAGATACCGCGCATATTTGAGATGATAAAATCCTTGTAAAAGAAGAATTTGAAGCTTATGGTTGAAATTAAAGCTTCTTTGATTACATAATTTGATATTCTTACTTTCTTTTATAAAGCCCAGATTAAGAAATGGTTGACAAATGTTGTTGTAGATAATGTGGAGAAAAATTATTTATAAAGATTAGTTTGGTATCCTATGTGAATTTAAGGATGAGTTACTTGTCATAAAGGTGGAGGAAGAAATTATATTAATATATTAAGATGTTACCTCTATTGTTAACTTTTTATGGAAAAAATAAAAATATGTGGAGGCTTATTATCTAGTATTTTTCCATTTTTATACATTGCTAAGGTAATTAATAATCATAATTATTATTTACAAGGAGGAGTAGCAACCTTTTAACTCATCTAAACTATGGTGATTTATAAACACTTCTCTTAAATTTCAAGCATGGAAATAAACGTTTTAAGAAATCCAAGAAATTCCTTACCTTTTCTAAGGTATGATAGATCAATTCTAGTCTTAATGGATGATAACCATCATTGTCATCGTCATCATCATCATAAAAGTGGAAGGTACTCCTTGATCCTTGCCCCTCAGTGTTGATTTTTCCCCACATGAAGAAAACTTTATCAACAACTAGTCTTGAAACTGTTCTTCGATGAAATAACTTTCCTCATAAAAATAAGTTAATGAATAATCTAAGCCTCGTATGTCTTAATATTTACTTCCACCTTAGAGAAAATTATCTTGAATTATTTTTATCCTATAAATTATTTATAATGAATCTACCCATTATCCTTCTATATAGTACATATATCTAGTATACCTTTTCCTTAAACTTAATTTAAAAAATAAAATTAAACTCAATAGAAATACTTGTTTATATTCTTATAATGTAATGAAACTTATGATTATAAAATGTGCATCTATGATGCTAAAACAAGATGTAGATATATGATGCTAAAAGTATTGCATCTAAATTATATCCCTTCATCAAATCAAAATCACATATGAAATAGAATACCATCTTGGAATAAATAGTCTAGTGAACTTCCCAAGGAAGATTCACCATTTGTTTATAGGCTCATCCTCAAGATGAGCCACCATGATCTAGGTTCTCAAAGGAAATATGATTATCTCTTTAAGATTTTTCATATTTACAATGAAAAATGTCCACGTGAAGTCATAATATGGATTAGATAAACATTATATTAAAGATAATAAATATCTAGAAAGATATTAAGCTACAACAAAGAACCATGTTAAACTTATGATAAGCCCTCATTTTATTTCTATTTTGATATTATTATTTTCATTATGGGTTAGCTAAAGGAGATCTAGTTGTGTGGGTCAATAAGAATTATATGTAAACATAAGTTGTAAATGGCAAGAACATGGGAAGAACATGTCCAACATGTTGAAATCTTCTTACAACTATTGGAGGAGCAACAACTACATGAAAAGTCTTTCAAGTTTTCCTTTGGGGTGTAGGAAGTGGAATATTTGGATCATATTGTATTTCACAAGGGCATCACAGTAGACCATAAGAAAATTAAAGCTATGATGAAATCATACCAAGTCTCAAAACCTTCAATAACTTTAGAGGATTATTAAGATTAACAATTTATTACCACAACTTTGTCAAGAACTATGGTTGAATAGTAGCACATCTAACACCATTATTGAAGAAGGATGCATTTTATTGGATTCAAGAGGAAACCCAAGATTTTGAGGAACTTAAAGGATCAATGTGTATAAATCTCATTGTGGCCACACTTGACTTCACAAAAACCTTTATGGTGTAGTATGATGCCTTAGGGCATGGAATTAATCTAGTTTTAAAGAAAGAAGGAAGGGCCCTTCCCTTTCAAAGCCACTGATTTAAAGGAGATAACTTAATCGAACCCATTTATGAGAAGGAAACATTGGCCATATTGCATTTTGTTAAGAAATGATTCCCCTACATAATAAGAAAACACTTCAAGGAAAAACAAATCATGATAGTCTAAAGAACTGCTTCGAATAATGACTATCTTTTAAAAACCAATAAAAATGAGTTACATTAAGGGTTAGAATAATCAAGATCAGGTCTAGCACCTACAATTGCAATAACTCCTCTACTTTAATTATACACCATTAATCCTCTACAGGAATGGTATAACCAATCATTTATGATTTCCAAGTTGAGATATGAAAATATCTCAAACAATGTTTATAACTTAGGTACATTAGAGATCAAGGTGAAAAAAAATGGGTTAAATCATGGGAATGGAATGAAAAGAAATATGAGGATGGTACTAGAGTAAAAATACTATTTAAGAGTTATTCATTAAAACATATTGTTGGATCGTCTTTGGGAAAATGTCTAAATATCAAGTTGGAAGGATTGGTTCTAATTGGATCAAGCAAGGGAAAAAACAATGTTGGATATTGATGAAGAAATTGGACATGAAGGATACTCATGGAAGATGGGATTGATGAGAGTGAGACCAATGGAGGATGGTAAGAAAGAGAAATATTGACATAAGTCCTATCAATTGCAGTCCTATCAATGTTAGTATTATTGACAAAGGTTCCATTGATAATGACCTTAT
This sequence comes from Picea sitchensis, assembly GCA_010110895.2. NCBI lineage: Eukaryota > Viridiplantae > Streptophyta > Pinopsida > Pinales > Pinaceae > Picea > Picea sitchensis. The sequence continues at coordinate 1,282 of SNQJ01S0097631.1, read as the reverse complement.
CAATACAAATCACATTGATGAAGGTACCATTGATGATGGACCCATTGAAAGAGAATAATCCTATCACCATTAATTAAGTTGGATCCAAATTAATATCAATGTCAACACAAAAGTTATAGATGATGTTGGTTTGTTAATCACATCCAAATCAATGATAACCACATAGGCAAGTCAAACATGGTACTATCAACCATTATAGGAAGAGGATAAACATAAGTAATTTTATACGGAGATAATTATATAATGAGGGTAATTATTATAAGATCATATTGTTTCTTCTAATATGGTTTCATCTTTTCAATCCCACTCAATTTAACAATATATTCTAATAGGCTAGTTGTCTTGGTACAATGTAATTACAACTACTTATCAGTAGATTTTATTCATTGTAATAGTCATCTCTCCTGGAGATTGAAGTTCCATATATAACTAAATAGTTTAGTGTCCTATGTTGGCCTTATCAAGATTGTAATTATTAATAATTTACATCACTTTTTTTATTCATGATATTTTAGAGATTTTATCCCACGATGGTTTTATCTATTTATACTTGACTATATGTGAATGATGCGATTTTTGTGTTTATTGTTGATGTGTAATGGTTAAAATAATACATAATATTTAATTCTTATAAAAAAAAAAGTATACATCCCTTATCAATCAATTAAATTATCTTTGTATATCCCTTACTAACAAACTAATTTTGGCTGAGTATGCAAACTTATCTTTATAATGGGAAATTAAATTCTTTTTGTATATCCCTTACCAACAAATTAATTTGGCTGAATATGCAAACGTATCTTTATAATTGGAAATTAAATTCTCTCTGTGTATCCCTTACCAACAAATTAATTCTGACTTAATATGCAATCTTATCTCTATAGTTGGAAATACTTGAGTTGGACCATATCAATCTATCAAGTCTTAAAAAAAGTCTACTTATAGATCAATTTAATATAAAATAATTCCCTTACCAACAAATTAATTCTGACTTAGTATGCAATCTTATCTCTATAGTTGGAAATACTTGAGTTGGACCATATCAACCTATCAAGTCTAAAAAAAAGTCTACTTATAGATCAATTTCATATAAAATAATTTCCTTTCACTTAGAGAGCTACCTTGAAATCATTTGTATTGTGAATATTATATGTTAGTACCAAGCAAGTGGAGAGTCGTTATAGGTAGGAGTGGAAATTATATGAACCATTAACATTGAGTGGGAAAAGCTTATGATAGGAAAAGATCAAGACCAAATAATCATCAAAGAGGAAGAATTCGA
>SNQJ01S0097629.1:22154-53532 GCA_010110895.2 Picea sitchensis | reverse complement strand
GATGATGAATGAAACTTGATAATGTCAATGTCAATTTTGATCTTACCACCTTTCTTTGCTAGAGTATAATCTAATTGTTGTAGCACAAAGAATTAAAGAAATGAGCATAAAATGGCGGTCCCAACTTTCATATCCAAAATTACATTGAATGAAAGTATGTAAACTCCACTTTCTATCCGACGTGTAGGTAAATTCAAATAGAAAATCCATACATTCACATTTTCCATCAAAAAATGGTCTTTAAATATAATATTTAAAAATTGATATAGTGACAAGTTATCTCATCAATCAAATCACCCATCCCATTGTAACCTTAATGTCACTGTATCTTTGTGACACAACTCCAATATTAGACGCAACCTAATACTCATGTCACAACATATAACCAAAGGCTTCTACCAATAACATACCCTGTATTTACTTTAATTCTTGAAACCCACCCATATGATGACTAACCCCACTTAAACAAGGAATTAATCCCAATTCATTTTCAATACTTCCATGATCATGCAAAAGTAACATATATGGGTTTGTTGGCATTCTTCCCCCTTGACCATAGAGGTGTGGCATATCCATAAACAAAATCCAAAAAGGAGCCGACTCTCACTAAAAATAGAAATGATAAAAAAAACAAAAAGGGGAAGATGCATACCTAGACTCTCATAAAGTTGACAAAGAGAAACCTAATTAAACACAATATAATCAAATTGAAAATAATTACATCGATATACGTACACCTATTGGAAATAGGAACAATTAATGATCTTCTAATTATAAAATTTAATCTTATGGGTAGAAATTGAAGATGTTGGCATATTCTTCGTCGTCCTCCTAAATCAATGAATGAAATTTCATGTTCATAACTTCCTTACATTTTTGAATGCGTACGTTTCCTTGTTTACTTTTTCACATTTACTTAATATGATTAATAATTTACTGCACTCACCACGGATTTCCACATTTACCTAATTAACATATTAATATGTATAAAACACCTCATTCTCACGTTATGGTGTTAATATGAATTAATTCAATGGATAACATTTGTAATATTGTTGCATATGCTTCATTTTGGCCACGTTTTGATGGATGTGAAGCGATGTCCTAACAGATGCCACATTTGACATGTATTTCAATTAAGGAAGCATTAGTTAATTTTGGCCACGTTTTGATGGATGTGAAGCGACCTCCTAATGGATGCCACATTTGACGTCCGTTTCAATTAAGACAACATTGGTTAAGCTCGATGCATGAGGGATGCCAAGTTTGGGAGGCGTTTCAAATTTTACTATGGATGTGAAGCATGTCGACTCATGGATGTAGGTTTGTCCTGCGTTTCCTAGCTCAATGATAAGCACCTCTCACACCAAGGCTCGCATTGCTCTGGAGCAGGCACCACACAGGGTGAAATTTTATCGACTCTCTTGAGATTTATTTTATGTTCATTGAATACTATTAAATAGCAAAACATCTTTCTAAAACATTTCGAGTTGATATGAATTTATATTGCGTGGACAGGTGAGATGGATCAAAGTGTATTCAAACTTGAAAATGTTCACCAAATATCAGGGATACCTAATGTCTTGTCAAACGACGACCTCACATTGTACTGTGTCAAAGGATTTGTAATTTTAAACAATTCATTGCTTTCATTGAGCAACTTTCTCCCTTTTATCATTATTTGGATTTATCTGCGATGTTATTAATTTAATTAAGCTGCTTGGTGTTGGGCTCTTTAATTTTTTTATTTTATTGAAAATAAATTGGTAAATTTTTCACCCTAAACTTAAATTGATTACATTTGCCGCTAAATTCTAAATCTAAGTGGTTACAATCCCCAGTAGTTACGATCACTTACGCTGAAAGTTACACCAGGATTTTTGTTTTAATGGGGGATTTGTGAATTTCTTGAAACATGTACTTTTGGTTTTAAATTGGGATTTAAACGTGTGCTTCTTGTTTTAAATTGGGACTAATGAATTTCTTGAAACCTACACTTTGTTTTAAATTGGGACTTACGAATTTCTTTACTTGTGTAGGGGGCATGATTTCTACGACGAAAGCCAATAAGGAATATGAATTATCTGAGGTTAGCAATATAGTTATGGGAAGAATAGGATTTCATAAATTAAGAGGAAAAACTTGTTGGGAAAATTGATTGGTGGATGTTGCTTTTCATTATTTATTTTGCAGATATTTGTAGAATCTAAAGAAATGGTTGAACATGGAAAGGAATTTCTGAACACAAATAAGAAGGAATTCCCGACCAAAAATAATCTATCTTAGGATGCAGGTGAAGATGATCCATCTCTTTTGGATCATGGTGATCCTATAGCAAATAGCAACTCATCTCCATCTTTGAAGTATGCAGTTGAAGATGTTGGGTTGTGTTTGGATTATGGTGTTCTTACAACAAATACCCACTCATCTCCACCTCCTTTTTTGTAAACCTAGTTGAATTCTCATTGACATCTATCCATGATGACAATCACCTTTATAATGAAATACATAGCCACAATTATATCGTTGATGAACACTAATATGCATATTTTATTTACAAACCCTAATTTTAGCTTAAACCCTAATTAGGGTTTGTAAATGAAATACCCCTATCGATGTTCATCAACCACAATTATGTGGTTGTGATAGTATATACATACTCCTCTCTATAGGAGTGGAACAAGTGTCAGTTTTGGAAGAGATGAAAGGTTTTAGTGGGGCACCATTCAACCACCATAGCCATAGTCTACCCATACCGAGCCTACCTCATAGCTCTTGGGTTTCTAATTTCTACAACTAGAAGGGGGGACATCCAATTCATATATAGTTTACTTCGATGTTTCAAGTATTTTATATCATATAATAGGACCATATCAACCTTTTCAAAGAACTTATGATTAATACATATGGCATGCAAAATATTTCTTACTATCCTTATCAATAGTTTGGTGAAAATATAATAGGAACTTACCTTCCTTAAGCTACATTATATATTCCAAGCCCTTCTATAATGGTTTATTACATCTCTATTTGGTACCATAAGCCAAGAAAAATGTAAAAGACAAGAATAAACTATTATAAAGGAAAAAATAATCACAAAAGATTTGATTATCAAAAGGACATAAAAAATCGATCATAAAAAATTTGATTATCAAAAGGTTACGCTTATGCTACTAAAAAGAGTATTCAGTCCCACCTTTCCCATAGGTCAAATGTGGTTGTTCACAATTTTCCAATATAAAACTCGTGGTCGCCCCTTAAGGCTTCAAAAAATATAAAATCACGAGGAAGGATGAAAAACAATGAGTTGGTAAAATCCAAAAGGCTCGCATGAAAGATATTGATGGGTCATATTTCTAGGATTTTTGATCCGGATTTATGAGCGGAATGAAATGAACAACAAAATGAATACAATAACACAGAGAAATGGAGAAAAACAACAGGTATCCAGTGAAAAATAACTTATATTGAGTAAATAAAATAAGCTGAAACTATAAACCTGCAGAATGGAAAACAACTTGCTCGAATGGTGGTTGCTATCTCTGAGAAGAGATGTGGCTTCTATGTGCATACATCTAAGAATAATGATTACAATGAGGCTCCATAGGCCTTTCTAACATTACTCATGAATGAAAAAACCCTATACATCCAAAACCCTAGGAAATGAAACGCCAAAAGTTATGTGGGCCTCGATGGGTAAGTTGGTACCTCAACTTTCTAGGGTCGTAACTTTTTCATACGACCTTTGTTTTAGGCGCATGATAGCCTGTTAGAAAAATATTTTCTATAAATACACATTATTTCGTCAAACTCTAACTCCATTTACAGGTTGACTGTGGCAAGCCGAAAAAACATTGTTTAGGGCCCCAAAACGGCCCTGGAAGTACAAAAATATGTAATGACATGAAAACTTCCAAAATAATCCAGTTGGATTAGGTCGACAGCTGCCAATATTCACTTGGAAGCTATGTATGGATTCAGACAACCCGTGAAGTGTAGAACCCACAGTTACAAAGAATTATAGAAGAATGTGTTGAAATAAAAACTGTCAAGATGAGCCAGTTAGAATAGGTGGGTGGCCACCAATATCCACTTAGATTAGTCCTCCCCACTTAGGAAGCAATGGTATCCATTGCATTGAGGGGCCCCATCAAGTGAGGAAATTTTTGTTGAATTTGGTTCTAGGTGAGCCACTTTCCTTGGTGCAGGAGCTTCCCTCCCTTGACAACCCGATAAAGTTGGATCCTCTATTGGCGAGTGCCCTTGACCTATGTGTCCACTATCAGATCAGTGGATTCATGTTCCATGAAGTCAAGGTTGAGCTCTTTTGGTGTCAATTGTTATGTGATCTACGAGGTGTCCAATAATGGTGTAAAATATGGTTGGAGGAGGTCCACATTGAACATTGGGTGCAAGCCAAGGAAGGGGGTAGTGTTGAGGTTAAAAGCATTGTCAACCACATACTTGGTGATATTGTAAGGCCCATAGTGAAGTGGAAGGAGATTTCGATGGGGCCTTATAAAGAGTTCTTTCTGAAAATGTAACCATACCTTTGTCTCCCACCTGAAACTTGTGCGGTACTTGGTGTTGATCATGGCACTACTTGAACTTAGCATTGGATTTCTGCAAACTTTGATGGACCTATTGGTGGATGTGTTTAATCCACTCAATGAATCTGGTGGCTTTGTCAGTCTTATACTGAACATGGGAATATTATGTCTGTGTGGTTGCAAGAGGTAGTGCAACATCAATGGGACCCAAGCGTTGGAATTCCATCCCCACCTGAAATGGGCTATGGTCGGTGGAGCTATGGAGAGCCCTGTTGTAGCTTTGATGAACATGGGGAAGAATATCATCCCATGTACGTGGATTCTTAGTTGTATACATGCACAGGATGTGCACAATCATCTGATTGACGACCTTTGTTTGGCCATTGGTTTGAAGGTGGAAGGAAGTGGATTTAGTGAGATTGGTGTCCAACAGTGACCAGAGACTTGACCAAAAGGTGTTGAGGAACCTGATGTCCCGATCGTAGATGGTGGTATGTGGTATCCCAAAATGGACCCACACTCGTTCGAATAAGAGTTTGGAAGTATCTACCACTATGATGATATTCTTCCAGGTTGTGAGAATGGCCATCTTTGAAAACTGATCAACCACCACAAATACGCAATCATTTCCTTGCTTGGTGGACGGAAGGCCATACATGTAATCCATCGAGATGTATTCCCAAGGCCTCTTGGGAGTAGGAAGAGGGGTGTATAAGCCTTGATTCTTGATGGTTGGCTTGGAAATGGCACAGGAAGTGCAATATCTAATATACTTGTTGACGTCTTGCCGAAGTTTGGCCAATAAAAATGTTTATGTATAACGACCACAAATTTCTCCATGCAAAAATGTCCTTCCATCTGACTGTAGTGAGCCTCCCAAATCATCTTTGCACGCTCACTTGCAGGAACACAGAGGTGGCCCAGATGGCATAACAATCCATATTGAATTTGAAAATCAGTGACATTCACATATGTACCCAATAGTTGATAGGTGGTGGTGAAGTCAAGATCTCACTGATAAAGTTGGGGCCACTCAGATGCCTCATGCCCATAGGAATGGAGCACGGTGGTGAGTGTAGCCACAGGAGGTTGATTGAGGTAGTCAGCGAAGCGATTTGTTCTCCTTGTCTTATAATTGATGTTGATATGGAACTATTGCAGGTATGTGGACCACTTTTGATAGTAGTCGTTTTGCAAATTCCCTTGTGTCTTTATGAACTGCAGAGACTTGTGATCAATGTGGATGATTGTATCCTTTCCTAGAATGTAATGTTTCCGTTGACAGATGGCTTGTACAATGGAATACATTTCCTTGTCATAGGTGGGGTATTTATGGATCGTATCTAAGAGTGTCTCACTATGGTATTCTACTGGATGACCATGCCAAGTGAGAACTATGCCTACAACATAGTCGGATGCATTAGTCTCAATCTCAAACGGTTGTTACAGATCGGGTAAGGATAGTACTGGAGTTGAGAATAGGAAATGCTTCAGATCATCAAATGCTCATTGTTGTTATCTCCCCCATGCTACCTTTACCCTGCCACCTCCCTTGGTCACTTGATTGAAGGCCCAAAAAATATGGGATAATCCCAACATGAATCGTCGATAGAAGTTGGCAAGTCCCAAGAAGCTTCAAAGATCGGTTAGTGTGGTCGAGGATGGCCAGTCATGGATGAATTGGATCTTATCTTGATACACATGTACCCCATTCTCATCAACAATGTAGCTCGAGTATTGGACCCTTTTCATTCCATAGGATCATTTTTCCAAGTTGGCATATAACTTGTGTTGCCGTAGATGGATAAAAAATTGTTGAATATGCTGCATGTGCTCCTCCCACGTTATTATGAATATGAGGATGTCATCTAGATATAAAACCAGAAAATATTTGGTGAAGTGTCTCAATAAATCATCCATCAGCCTCATGAAGGTTGTTGGTGCATTTGTTAAGCCAAAGGGCATGACCATCCATTCGAAGAGACCTTCTTTAGATTTGAAAGTTGTCTTCCATACATCATTCGGTTCGAGAGGAACCTGGTGGTATCCAGACTTTAGGTCAATATTGCTGAAGAACTTTTCCCTCTTGAGTTGGTTAAGAAGGTCATGAATTTGGGGAATTGGGTATCAATTCCTGACTGTGATGTTTTTTAATTCTCTGTAATCTATGCAGAGCCGTAAGGTCCTGTCTTTCTTATACAACAGTACAATCAGGCTTCCACGATGGGAGGAGATGGTTCTGATGTGCCCCTTTTGAAGAAACTCTTAGATCTGACGCTTGATTTCATCATTTTCCATCAACGAGTGATGATAGACTAGTCCATTAGGAAGAGGTGCACCTGGGGTTAGATCAATTGGATTCTTGACCTCACAGTGCCTCGGTATCTCAATGGGTGAGGCAAATATGTGTATGTACTCTTCCACGATCTCGTCAACTTGATTCTTTTGAAAAGAGATTCTCTGGGTAGAGGTCACAGATATGGTGATGACCTTCTTCTTACTGTGAGCATGGATCACAAAGAAGACAAACTTCTCGATCTGTGAAATGACCTTACTTCATTTCTTAGCAAAGATTAAGGAAATAATGTTAGGTGGCGTTACCTTTGGTATCCTGTACAATTGTCTATCCAAATTAATAATAACACTGCGGGGTCTAGACTTATACACGTCATGTCGCTTCCAAAAATATGGTTGTCCTAAAGAACATCACAAACTTCAAGCGGAGTAGTATCACACAATACCTCATCTTTGAAGGGCTTGATGTCATAGGGAATATGGAACTGATGGATGACACAAAGATCTCTTCCTTGGTGAAGCCAGTCAATGGTGTAGGGATGCGGGTGTGGTGTCATCGGCATTTCTAACCACCTGATGACCTATGCTAAGATCATGTTCTTCTGACTGCCACTATTGGGAATCAAATGAAGTGGATCCCCCTTTAACCAAATCTGTGAGTGAAAGAGGTGTTCCCCTTCCTCTAGTTCTTCTGGTTCGCTTGGCTGGACTTTGGTGGTAGTGACAGTGGCATTAGGTTTGGCATTGATAATCCACTTCCCTATTTTTTGATTTAATTTGGAGTATGAATATCCCTATGCCTCGGAAGCTTTCAGCTCGACCACCAGTGACTGGTTGGAGTGACATTCTTTGGTTTTGTGCCAAGGGATTTTATGATATTCACACCACTTTCCCGTGTCCTTCTTCGTCTTCTCATTACCCTTCTTGGGTTGCGGCTTGGACTAGTTGTCCTAAGAGTGGACATATTTTCTTTTCCCCTTGTATCATGGGTTGGGGTAGCCTTTTCCCTGCTTCGACTGTGAAGAGTTTGTAGATACAAACTCTCGCCTCTTCTACTTAAATTTATGTTCTATCTTGACAACATATTTATATGCCGCACCTAATGATGCGATGTCCAAAAAATACATTTATGTTTGAATGTATCTATGCAAAAAACCATGGTATTTGTTGGATTATTGAGAGGGGGGTGAATCAGTAATAGCGTAATTATAGTCCTTTTTCTTCAAATGTTATATCAATGTAGAATTATTATCCAATAATGAGCAGTAATAAATAAACAATCACACACATACATAGTACACTAGTGTTTTACGTGGAAACCCAAATCGGGGAGAAAACCACGGAATGCTGTATATGTCTTGAAGAATTACATTCATTGGAAGCACCAACTTCCTTTGTTTTTCCGGCTGCTGGCCGGAAGGGCTCCAGCAGCCCTAGGTTTCTCAAGCTACAACCTGAGGGCTCAACTCCCCAAATCTCTGGCTACAACCGGAAGGAGGCTGCAACCCCCAATGTTCTTTGGCTATAACCAGAAGGAGGTTACAAACCCTTATGTTCTTCGGATACAAACGAAAGGTTTTTACAACCACCTATCCTTGCCACCCTGAAGTAGAAGTAGAATAGTGGAACCACTATCACACACACCTTTATCCTTTGTGAGATATCCCGCTATAAACTTGTACCAATAAATCTGAACCATCCATCAACCATGCATCAACTGTACCTCAACTTTGTAATCAACATGTACCATAAACAAGTGCATCAACCATGCACCAACACATCAATCAACTTTTGACCCTGCCAACAGTGCATCAGCCATGCACCAACCTATAATCAGTGTACCATAAACAAGTGCATCCAACCATCATGTAATGTTCAGGTCATGTGCGACTACTCATCAACTATGAGTCATCAATATGTACCAACATCATCAACTACTTGTCAACCATGTACTCGACATGTACCACAACCAAAATCCCTCATCAATTTTATCATCTAAATATGATTTGCGGTCTGTAATAGACCTAAAGTGTATATGATCACATTCCTGCAAACCTTCCTTAACTTTAGAAACAAAGAGACTATCATTTTCCGTAAACTTTTCTTTAGTCTCACATGCCTAATAGTTTTGGATTAGTCAACAACCCTAACTTGAAGTAATCTAACTTTGAACCTGTAATGTAAATATCTGAAATTGACACACAATGTTCTTCCAGTGTGTTTAATGCAATGCCTCCAAGTGTCATTACTTGTAACCTCTCAGAAAAGGATTTATAGAAAAGCGCCTTCCTGAATTACGGCTTATTCTAGAGGCAGACTTGTAGGCGTTATCCATACTAAAATATTTGATGAATTGATCTGAAACTGTTACATAATCACTAAATACTGTCCATAACCCAACAAATTTGGTCTCACTGAATTTGGATCTGTTATGAAGAATTTATGCCTTTTACCCGAAACACCTGATTTTGACTAGTTTGGGACTGGCCACAAAATCCTATTTTCCAGGGTTTAACTCCCAAATACAATGACCAACAAGATGAATTTTAGCATAATGATACTTGGATATTTTTTTCTCACTTTCATAGAAATTTCGGGATCTGAATCATTGAAAAAACGTTATAGTGAAAATGGTGAGATGACATGTGGCATGTTTTGAGAAAGCACCATCAAAGGAATTTATCCTTCCCTTGCATTTGACCTTCTTTTCTTCACCTTCACTCAGAATTCTAGTTTAGATATCCTTGGTTACCTCAGACACATATAGAATATTCAATATGCTCAAAGTGTTATTCCAAATGAGAGAGCCTTGCCTGCCATTTATACTCTCCAAATGGCTTCCTTAAAAACATCTTCTAGGTCATGGCCCTTTCCATATTTTAGGGTTGGGTCCACTTTCTAATTTATCCATTAAAATTTATTATTGAAATAATTTATTTTGTATTCACTTTGAATTATAATACACTCATCACTTCACTTTATTATTTACCTTTAAAATCTCTTAAACCACTTTAATTGCTTTGACCTTTTGGGGCTTCTAGATGACATGTGGGTCCTCCAACTTAGTAAAATCCATAACTCTCAATAGTGAGAGTTATGTGAGCATTCTATACCACAAAATGGCATGCCGTAGCTATCCATACTCAGACCAAGTATTATCTAAATATATCATAACTCATATAATTACCCATCGAACAAACTTGAGACCATTACCCAAACACGGGGTCTGCTCTCATGGCCATAAATCTCTAACGTGAGGAATTATGTGACGTTCACATACCACGAATGACATGACAAGAACTATCTATCTAGGATATTTTCCTAACAAATTCAATTTCCTTCATCTCATTATTCCATTAAGCATGGGTTCTCTTACTCCACAAGTGTCTTCCCGTGAGGATTTCACCATAAGGGACCACTTTTTGAGTTCATCATATTTACTTCTTATCAACCATAAAAAACTATAATGATTTATATTTACATCAAAACACTATTGGATTTTATGCAAACCTTTGTGCTATGGGTCTTTCTTCAGAAGTTGACATCAATGAAAACCAACCTTAATCTTGATGTTTTAGCAGCACTAGATGTATTTCAAAGTATTTGATACCCAATTTGGTGCACATGGTATGGAAAATATTGGTGAAATATGAACTCTGGTCCTTCTTGGCGTAAGTGGTCCATCTTATGTACTGAATCCTCATCGTATCTTCCAATATGGTAGTATTGTTCTTTAATGACATCCACGAAGGAATCCGATGTAGGTGAGACTGCAAAATAATGCATATTCCTCCATGGAACTTTTCTCGATAAAGTATCCACCAGTCCTTAACATGTGGGATGACTTGAGGAGGAAGAAAAATTAATATTTTTTCTGTCGAAAAAAATTGTGGACATAAAAATGCCCTTCAATCAAATTCAACCATTTATCTACAACATGCATCTATTAGTCCTTCAAATAATGGAATATCAAAATGTACTTGTACCTTTAAGGGGATTTCATGGTTGCTTGATGAAGATGTGTCTCCTATAGGTAGTCGTCGAAGGATTTGTGCAAGTTATCCATCATTTTGTTCATTTTTCACAAAAGGGATTCCTCAATAATAGTTTAAAAGGATTTTCTTCTCCATTATCTTTCTCCTTGTCCCCCATGACTTGTTTTTGGGCTCGGCATGGTCGATATTGCAACGTCTTGGTGGTTCAATCAAATTCTTGTACCTAGGTCTTGTCGGGGACATGCACGGAGGAAAATAAATGAAGAGAAGACCGCTCTGATACCACTATTCAGTTATTAGTGGAACAAAATGAATAACAACTTGAATACAATAACACAAAGATACAAAAACAACATATCTATTGAACAATAACTTATATTGAATAAAATAGGTTGAAGCCCGAAAAACTACAAATGAAAACAACTTGCTTGAATGGTGGCTATCTTTGAGAGGAGATGTGGCTGCTATCTTTGTCAATGCGAGAAGAATGAATTACAATGAGGCTCCATAGGCCTTTTGCGTTACTCATGAATTCCAGTACCCTAGACATCAAAAAACCCTAACTCTAGGAGATGAAACACTAGCGTTATGTGGGCCCTAATGGATAAGTTGGCACCTTAACTTATCGAGTAAATGTAAGTTTTGCATACGACCTCTTTTTTAGGTTCAATATAGCATGTTGGAAAGATGCATTCAAGAACTACACATTATGCCATCAAACTCGACTAAGTCTACGGTTTGACCGTGGAAAGCCAAAAGGAACATTGTTTAGGGCCCCAAAGCATTACAGAGTACATAAAGATGTATTGACATAGAAACTTCCAAAATAGGAATATTTGGATTAGGTAGGAAGCCACCAATATCCACACGGAAGTTATTGTATGGATTCAGACAACCCAAAGGTGTATAACCCACAATTACAAAGAAATTACGAGAGAAGAGCGTGTTGAACTAAAACTATCAAGATGAGCAGTTGGAATAGGTGGGTGGCCACCAATCCCTTGGATCAATTTGCATACCATACAATCTATTATTATCTCATCAGAATTTATAAATCTCTGAGAGAACCAAAGCTAAAGGGAGAGGATTCTATATGCAAGTGTCTTTATGATATCAAATTATAGTGAGAAGCATTGGTCTTGATTTTGATTCCATGCTTAAGTGTTGGGCATCATCATTAGTATGTTCATAGCTTAGGTGAGAGCTATTATCCATTCACTTGGCTATCTTTCCCTGAGGCAATTCTAAATTATGCTTGTTCGACAAAGGTGTACATAGGACTAAAGAGGACTTTGGGTCTTGGAGCTAGGTGTATAGTGATGAATCTCAAGGTAGTAATCATTGTTGTAACTCTTATTCAGTAAATATCGATATATGTGTTTATGGATCTCTTTTGCATATTTAATGAGATTTGTTGGATCTAATTAAGTCATATTCATGCAAGTTTATATTTATTGTTTTATAAAATAAAGGGGAATGTATTGCTTGTTCGATGATTGTGTAGTTTATTTGAATTTTGTGATGGGGCTTAGTGAAAATCAAGTGAAAATCATTGGATACTTTGGACAACCGTCCATAATCGAGTATACTCCTTTATTCTCTCATTTCATTTGAAAATGCATGTTAGTCTTAGGTGAAAGAAATGCATTGTCTATCCCTTTGTCTGCTATTGAATTTACAACCATTTAGTGGGGGATTATTCCTTATCCATATGTAGTTTTCCCTATAAAATTGTCGACTCCATTGGGGAAAGAACTTGAAGTCTTTCCTTATTTTTTAGGTTTTCTTTCCTTATTTTCAATTTAGAAAGATTTTGTAGATTTTGTAGTGTACAATTGCATGCAAGTCTTCTTAATTATTTTGCAGGTGGTTATTTTTATGGAATTTCCTTGGTTTTCCTTGTGCTCATGACTGTTCCTAGAAATAATTGTAGTCAACCACAAGTTTCCTTAACAAATGGTGTGGCCACAGTCCTTGCTCGCTTGTTTCTACATAAAAACTTGCGGCCATACCTATTTGGTTGTATGTTGTTGTACATACATGAACGAGTCAACTTGTAGGTGAAATATTTATATTTTTTTTCAACCTCTACTGTTAACATTTAGTTTATGTCATATTGAATAGAAATAAAGATGTACAAGAATTTTCCAATGAAACAACATAATATAGAGAATAACACGTAAAATGATACCTTTATTGAAACAAAATCAATGTTCACTTGCCTCTATGAGGGAGACCTCCAGTCAGGTAGTGCTCTATTACAATAATTCTCCAAGACAAAAATTTATCATGCTATCTGTTGTATGAGATATCAAATCATTGTACTGCAAGTATGCAGTCAAGAAGACATTCGTCATACCTGCCTACGCAGTGATATAAGGGGTTGCATGCTTTCTAGAACTTTTGGCTGAGCCCCTGTACATTGTGCTCAAAATTTGCTTCTTCTGGGACTACGTGTCAAGAGAGAGGCAATAGCAACCTTTGTTCGGTGTACAACTACCTACATTATGATTGTAAATGGAATAGGAGAAGAAGAGACATCTATGTTATTTTGACAAACAAACTGGCATCTTCTACTACATATTTTGGCGCAATTGGTGAGATGCTTCAATTGCTTGGAAAATCACTCTCAATTAACAGAGGAGGAGAAGAAGGACTTAGGAAACCCAACACAGTGGCAATCCCTACTACACACCAAGGTTCTTGACAATCCTGATAGATGCGGGTATGTTTGATAAGCCCAAAGGCAAAGGATGGATTTTTATCCATGGTGGCAGAGGGTTGTTTAATTGGGTTGTTGTTATGTTGTCTGATTAATCTAGAAGTATGGATCTGAAACATGACAAGGGCTCTTTTGGTGAATTGTAAGTCTTATGTATTTTCTCAACCTCTAAATGCATCCTTTGGAATTTTAGTATTTGCGTATCGAGGATGATTGGAATTTATGTTTGGTGAATTCATCCTTGGTTGTAAGTCCTAATGATCTTTCGATTGAGAGGGTTTGATAGTATTGTTGCCCAAACACATATCTTCTCGAGACTTAAATCTGCAACATCAAAGATCTATTGATCAAGGTTTGGAGTGTGCCATACTCTAGATGATTCAAGTCTCCATATCGACATATCAAACCATTCAACGATTTCCACAAAGAGCCAAATCGACACCTCATATTGTTATTTCTTGATCTCCGTTCCTAACTATTAAACTGCATGGCTAAATCGTTCTTTTCATGATGATCTACAGCCTTTCTTGCTAATGTTTCAGAATTTATTCAATCCATTATATCTCTGAAATGAAATCAGTGAGTAAGATCTGCCCATAACTTCAAATCGATGCTGATTTGAATAACTGCTCAAAGGGTTTCGGGGACTATCTTAATCTGAAGAAGCGTGCGCAATATGGGAATGAAAACACCCATTCTATCTGCATTGAAAATAAAAAATTTGAAAAGGGAAACCATTTGGAAGAATTTCTCATCATGTCTCTGACCAGATTATTCAACTCCTAGTTTTTTCTAAAGATGTCGTTGATACTTTTCAATTCAGTAAAGGCACATCACATCTAGCACCAATATCAAGGAACAAAGATCTTGAGGAATTTGTTTTGTAGGGTAAAAGGCCCGCGATGTGGAAATATGTTGGTTAAATCAGAATCCACTGAAATCATTATGGACAATCGAAGGAGGACTCTCCAGAGAGGCTCACTGCACAGATGCAATTGTTGGCATTCATGGCTCATTGTATGCATGTAGAGTGTGCTCGGGCATGTTGGAGGAATCGTGCATGCACTGGGAAATTGGAGTAATCATGAATATGAATGTGTTGGAGCAGGAAGTCACTCCACGGACTACTAGGAGTAGAGCCTGACGCCCATCGGTTTAATGTCATGATTTATTTGAAAGGGGTGATCAAATGGAAGGGCTTCGAGAGCGATGTCAGCGTCAACTTTCGGATTAGGCCAGGCATGCATGAGCAATTGAGGTCTTGATAAACTTCAAGCAGTGAATTAAGCAATAAAGGGTGAGTAGGGGAAGACTTCATGCGAAGAGTGCAAGGGTCTGTCATAAAAAAACAGGTTTCTAACAGACTAAGGAAGAAGACATCCAAATGCAAGATCTTCTTATATTCAAACACATAACACAAGAGGGCACAACAATGTCACAAAAAAATCCTTTATCATAACAAGATTGTTAAATCCACACGAATCCTTCAACTGTGGATTCTCTAGCCTAGATGAAACAAAGATGGAAAAGGAGAATTGTTTGTTATAAACCAGAAGTCTCAAACACCGAGGCATAACAAGGAGATGTTCCTTTGAGACTTCTGGTCGGAGCTTCACTCTACCATCGATAGATACAAAAATGGCAAAAATGCCTACATATACTCAAAACAACAACAACGGAACCAAGAATTGCATTGAAACTTTGCATCTGCGCGAAACTACGACAATAGGTTGTAATCTACGATAATTAAATTGAAACTTATGGCAGACGTGATTGATCTTCTGACAGTTTCATCTGTGAATCGACGTGCCTTTAATCCGATGCAGGACTTTCCCATTATGGCGGTGACGATGTCTAACCACCACCAACCGCTTCAATAGCTGCTTCTTGGGATTGAAATGGCCCGGCCAACTCAGCACCTCGGGATATGGAAGACTCCTCGCGTTGCCACCCGGAATAACTGAATATCTTGAGGGACAAGCATGGAAGGCCGACAAGGAGAATGGGACAAATGATGGGAGTGATGGCGTCGGATTACAAGTTGGTGAAGGGAATGGCATGGCGCGAGAAGAGTGACAAAGGAGGGCACATGGTGGGATAAAACAAGCGGAAGAGGAGGAAGACGAGGGATAATGGACTCGCTCTTTGGCTTGAAAATTTGGCGTGGAAAAGGTGCGGGACACGTGGAAGGTGGTGGGTGGATAATGAGACGGAGGATGGGCCACCTAGGAGAAGATAAAAGTGGATGGATGACACTTGGAAGTAAGGGAGAGGTGAAAGAATGTGTCACTGACGGGGAGAGGGTCCCACCACAGCGGGGTTAAATACAGGACAACTAATAAAGTCGGGGTTGTGCCTGATCCGTTGATCCGGGCTCTTCGATCGTGGTCGTCGGAAAAGGTACGCCCGATTCCGGACCCCCTGCACTTAAAGGTAGAAAGGCAGGAGGTCGGAGAATAGTCTTCATCGTCATTTGAAATCCGGTCGCTCATCTGGGCCGTTGGAAGGAATGGCCCGATTAAGACCCTCCTAAACTAAAAGATCGAAAGGCAAGAGTCCGAATTTATTTATGCGGCCCGGAGTCGATCTAGGCTGCATAAAATCGACCATCAAAAGTGACCCCATGTTTAATAGAATCGCCTCTGCACTGAAACTTAGGATAAGTGGGTTTTGACCCTCTTATGCCTCAACCCCTTATCCGGGAAATATAAGCTAACATTTGGCTCCATGGGGGATAGAAATTAGATCCTGTGATGCTCTAAGAACTCTTTAGCGGACTTAGTGCCTTTGTTGTTGGGATATGGAGTCATTTGATGAAAAGCAAAACAAAAACAATATTTACAAAACCAAAACAAAAAGAGGCAAGCCGGGGCTCACCCGAGGAAAACATTTTAGAAAAAAGCCCGTGGTGGGCCTTGAACGCTAAATTTTCCGGATCACCTTGGCTTTGTACGTGTTGTTCTAGAATACTTCAAGGATCTTGAAGGTCTTGAACCAGAGGGAATCAAATTTACCGTGTTTGCCCTTTTCTACTAGGTGCATCCCACTTGAGTACCGGATACATTACTGATTCAAATTCCTTCTTTTTCTCTTCATAAAACGCTTGATCGCTGGCGATGATTTATGTAGAAAGCTCTGTCGGGACACGTTCTCTGATTTGTTTCACCTCCACCATCTGGTGAATTATTCTGAGCACATGGTTGGGCTCTCCTTCATAGTCCTATAGGGGGTGTACAGGTAAGGAGAGTTGAGTGGGGAAAACAGCCTCTATTCTGTAGACCAGTTGGAAAGGTGAGAGGCCCAGGGACCTCTTCGTTGTCACTTGGTGGTGGAGAGAGAAAATTTGACTTTGGAGTCAGGCCTTACAGTTTGTCCTCAGTGGATTTTGATGGCAGTTAGGCTTTTATTGGAGGACTCTACTAGTCCCGGATTCAGCAGGGTAGTATGGGTAGAGTGATCGGTGAAATCCAAGTGTTCACAGGTGATCGAGCTTTCGGACCGAAATGGGGAGGCATTGGCAGTGACAATCCTGCTTGGGCAACCAAATCAGGCTATGATGTCTTCCAGGAAGCCGATTACTTTGTGAGAAGTGCTTCTGGTGGGGATATCTTCTATCATTTAGTGAAATAATGGCTCGTCGCTGCAGTCAGGATCTATTTGTGTTGGCCACTTGAGGGAGGAATAATTTCTCCAATGAAATCCAAAACCCACTACATGAAAGGTGAAGCCTACGAGGGTTTTAGCAACCCAAAAGAATTGAGTTGGTGTTTACCACAGAACCGGCATTTAATCAAGTCTTGACTTCTCCGGTATGAGTAAACAAAAGTAGGCGGTGTACCAACCCGGAGGATTTTAATGGGCTGTGGTTTTAAAATGACCTCCAGGAGGCTGTGAAAATAAAATATTGCTTTACGGGCTTCTTGGCCAGTTATCTTAATAGTATCCCCAAAGGGTCTCTCCAGTATAAGGCTCGGTCAATGAGGCATGTTGAAGCCGCTTTAAGCTTCAGAGATCTGGCCCTACTCTTTCCCAATCCATCGGGGGGCTTCAACTCCTGCGAGAGAGAAAGTACATGATAATGTCATACCCGGGGACATTATGGTATGGTGATATGTGGTCTTGTAGGATGACAAGCATTCATGTTGCAATTAATCCCCGAGTTTGAAATTAGGTTCAACCAGCAACTGGCCAAACCTTGCTACTATTAACTTGGTAGAGCAATCTCGAGTCAAACTCGGGGATCTTGGCTATTCATTACCCTTCTCCCGTCTATGTCGGTATAAGAATGTCCTTCCTGCAGTGAAGGGACATATCTGATGACCGGGGAGTACAAAACTATAAATCCCCGAGGCTGAAAGTTTCACCAATGCATAGGCTTGCTTTTCCATGATGTCATATCCCGATTTGTATCCTCAAATGCCACTGTGAAGAGGCAATGCGTTGTTCATCTTATTCGTTTCTACGCAATAAAGGCTTGAATGATAGGAAGCAAAAGAAAATGAAATCTTTAGAATGTCGGGGCCGATCAGCACAAAACCCCTCGATCAGCTGTCTGCCGAAAGTTCACATGGGTTTTTGATCCATTTTGTTTCATGGCCCTTCTGAGCATGGTTGTGATGTGTTTCACCGACTCAACAAAATTTGAGAGCGAATCTCCCTCTGAGAAAATTTCTTCCCAATACGAACTGCTAACTTGGGCAGAGGCAAGAGCTGGTCGCCTCCACCTTCTTTGAGGTCAATTCTTACCTCCTTAAGCGACACTATATGACCTAACGGTTTCCTCTTTCACGCTTAAACAATAGTTTCTTACGGTTTAAGATAGGCTATACCGACATTTGGAAAACCTTCTGGAAGTGGCGACAATGCTCTGCAATGGGTCTTGGAAAGGCGGCGATCAATCATCCAAATATATCACCACAAAATGGTCCTTCTCCCCAGCGAAGGCTATGTCCATGACTCATTGAAATGTTGCTCCTGCATTCATCAGTCCAAGAGGCATTTTGGCATACATGAATGTGCCCAAAAGAGTGGTGAAGGCTGTCTTCTCTCGGTCATCAAGCATGGTACGATTATATTGAGAGAAACCAGCATCAAGGATATCCATGATTGATGCACCAGTTACCCTTTGAAGAATGTGTTCCATGTTAGGCGGGGAAAATTGTCCTTTCACGGAGCTCCATTCGAGGTTCACGAAATCGGCCGGTCGATTTATCCACTTTTCTTCCTCACGGGACCAAATTGGCCACCCATTCGGAATATCGCAAAGGGACAATGATCTGGGCAACTTCTCTACCTCTTTCTCCATGGCAATTGCATGGGGTTTTATCATCTCGGTTTCTTCTTAAATGGCTTGGCATCCTCTGCTTGAGGATCTTGTGCTCGATGGTGATGTATCATACATTTTAGGTCCTCGTAGGTCCATGCAAACACATCAACCAACTCCTACGACAACTTAGTATATTCGGCCCTCTGTGCTCCCGGTGGACTCTTTGACGGCTTGACAAACTTTGGCTCCTCAGATGTGTCGATATTGCATTCATCACGTGTCATCATCATCACCCAAAACCTTACCCTTCACTGACACATCATTCCCATCAAAAAATATATCCAATGGGACTAGTCCCCTCGAATGTGATTGCACCATTGGGCCCGAAGAATGATCACGGTGATCGGAAATTCTATTCACAAATTCCCCGAGGGTGATAGTCATCTTCCTCTTCAAGATCATATCTATATGTATCGTGGAAAAGTCATCAATGGATTGGAGAAAATTCTCAATTTCTTGATCATCTTCAAGCACCCTCCAATGTTTGACATTTATGCAGTATAGAAGGTCTATATTTTATTTCCACATCGGACTGGCGATTAGCAGGCAGCGTGGGAACTTTGTACAGACTAGCTGTGAAAGTTAAACAGTCGGCCGAGGCATTTTTCCTCCCTTGGAATGTAGAAATGTTAAGGTCGAGTCCTCAACAAGATCCATACCTCGTTTACTGTAATTTCTGAGCCGAGGATACTTAGTCTGATAAACATTTTTACGTTGGACAATCAGCTTTGCATCACCAAACGCAGCCACCTCCTTGATTTCCATTTCTTTTGCTGACTCTTAATCCCGAGGCAGGCTTCGCCATGCATACGTTATTGGTGACTCGAGATTCCGGCCTTATAGCCGGAGAATGGTCTCATGACAAGAATGTGATATAAATATCACTCCGGCACCATCACTTATCTTGGAAGAAGCTCCATCAAGAACATCTTCCAGACATAAGAATTTAGAAGGGGCTCGATTGAGATGGGCTGCCTTCTAACCTCTGAGGGAAGTTCGAGGGTGTGGGTGAGTTAGCAGCAAAAGCTGGAGCTCATCGGTGTCAAGGCATAGATAGGATGATTGGTAGGATTGGCCTCGTCGCGACAATGTAGGCTAGCTGGGCTTCGTATAATCTTCTATGTTTCCCCAAAGACCGAGCAGTGGTATGTGAGATCCATCTGCAAGATTCCCCAGTCTCTTTATCGAGGATCTTGACAACAACATGCCAAACTTAGGGGCACATCATCTACCACAATATCCATGACCATGCTCTTCATGGAGTGCCATTTTGGAGCAGAGCGCTAAGGTCATGATGACTCAAACCGCTACCCTCCACGAATTCGAAAGAATAGGAATGCATGATAGGCTTGGTGACTTCGGAACCTAATTCTTCCATGATGGCTTTAGGCATGAGGGTTGTGGGAGGCCCCTAATCCATAAGGATATTATGCGATGCTGCTTGTCATATATTCAGGGGATGTGTAGAAGGGAGGATGGATCTCTCTGTCTTCTACCATGGGACCCTAGGACAAATCTGGAGGCCTTTCATATTGGAGGTTTATAGAGTCTATGAGGGGGTATGAGGCTTCAGATTTTAACAGGTTGGAGAAGCGTTTTTTTTTGAATTCCCCGTGTTTAATAAGATCAGTAAGTGGCACTAGAATTCTTACTTTTTGAATTTCATGTTGAAATTAAAGAGGATGTAAACTTTGGATTTTCTCTAATTTTGGGAACATGATTATGGACAATGGGGAGAGGGTTGAGCCTTCTTACCTCCTTTGCTACTTCCTTGACGGGTTTCTCTGATACGGTGGATGGCCCGGGGGAATATCATGTGTTGTTGTCTTTTTGTTGGACCTCGGGTTGTATCTGCCTCGACCACCACTAACTTTGTCTCCCCTCCAACTAGTGGATTCGGTGACCATCCATGAAGAGACTCTTCATATCTTTGACATCCATGAGAGACTCTTCATATGCTGATTGGGTCAGATGAGGGAAAGGGGGAGTGACTTCTACACTGTGGATTTTAGGCTCAGGCTCGTCCACTTCTCCTTCTTCTTCATCAACCACAAAATTGTTCTGGAAGGGAGCCTGAATTTTTTGGTCATGTCTGTCTCTTTCCTTCTCTCTGTGCATGGTCGGAGGAGAAAAATTATTTGTTATTCTGAAACCTCCTCTATTCTCAGTGGTCTGAGGGCCCTTATAGATTTGTTTCCTTTCCACCTTCAATCTCTCCACCTCTTCATTAAGGAGGTTCATAACTCGGGTCAGCTCATTTACTTGAGAGTGAGGTAGTGATGTGTCGGAAGTTGAGGCTTCCGACTTGTCCTTTCTTCTGTCTGTGTCGGCCTTCTTAGTCTGTGAGCTGCCAGTATGTTGGAGTCCACCTCTACAGCTACATCTTGCATCTGAGCCAAAGAGGTGGCTCTTCTTTCTCTTAACACGAGACGATGTCTAACCACCACCAACCGCTTCAATAACTGCTTCTTGGGATTGAGAATGGCCCGGTCAACTCAGCACTTCGGGATATGGAAGACCCCTCACATTGCCACCTGGAATAACTGAATATATTGAGGGACAAGCATGGAAGGCCGACAAGGAGAATGGGACGAATGATGGGAGTGATGGCATCGGATTACAAGGTTGTGAAGGGAATGGTGTGGCGCGGGAAGAGTGACAAAGGAGGGCACATGGTGGAATAAGACAGGTGGGAGAGGAGGAAGACGAGGGATAGTGGACTCGCTCTTTAGCGAGAGGCTGACGTGGAAAAGGTGCGGGACACGCGACAGGTGGTGGGTGGATAATGAGACGGAGGATGGGCCACCTGGGCGAATATGGGGAGGCGGATGGATGACACTTGGCAGCAAGGGAGAGGTGGAAAGGAAGGTGTCACAACGGGAGAGGGGCCCACACGGGGTTAAAGATAGGACAACTGAGAAAGTCGGGGTTGTGCCTGAGCCGTTGATCCGGGCTCTTCGATCATGGTCGTCGGAAAGGTGCGCCCCCGATTCTGGACCCGCCCCCCTCCGCTTAAAGGTAGAAAGGCGGGGGGGGGTCCGGAATGGTCTTCATTGTCATTGATCCGGGCACGCTCATCTGGACCGTTGGAAAGGTGTGCCCCCGATTCCGGACCCGCCCCCTCCGCTTAAAGATCGAAAGGCAAGGGGGGTCCGGAATTTGCTGTGCGTCGTCGATCTAGGCGCGCAAAATCCAGCCATCCAAAAGTGACCCATGTTTAATGCAGATGCACTTGCGCCTAAAACTTAGGATAAGTGGGTTTTGACCCACTCTTATGCAATTCAACCCCTTATTAGGAAATATCGCTAACATAATGTCATTAGAATAACGGGGGTGTTACCATTCAACAGTTGTGCGTCAGTGGCGATGCAGAATGTGGAGGCGCTGGCAGGCAGGTTCTGAACGAGGTAACAGTTAAAGAAACGACAGTGACAACGACAGTGCCTGTCTTGTGTCAGAAGGCCGTCCCCGTTTGGCTCCCTCCTCGACCAATTCATACGTCTCCTGGAGAATTCAGGCCCTATCTTTTCCTGTAAAGTCCACACCATTATCAAAATTCAAAATCGAATAAAATGAGCATGGCTGCAATCGTCGTCATAGCCGTCGCAGGAACAGTGTTGGCTCTTGCTACTG
The DNA here is from genome assembly GCA_010110895.2 of Picea sitchensis. NCBI lineage: Eukaryota > Viridiplantae > Streptophyta > Pinopsida > Pinales > Pinaceae > Picea > Picea sitchensis. The sequence continues at coordinate 31,011 of SNQJ01S0097629.1, read as the reverse complement.
TAGTAATAGCCTTTTATGTTTTGAAGAAAAAGAAAAGAGCCTCTGTTTGCAACAATGTTTGTTCCATTACTCCTCATAATCGTGGCAAGTGAAGTGGCATTGTTTCAGTGAATGAGTTCTTGGCATCTAGAGAGCAAAAGCTAAATGACAACGTTGGCGTCGAGTTAATGACATCTCGCGGGCTTTTTTTCCCGATAGCTACTGGTTTTGGGCCATAGATTACCAGTGGGATAGTAATGTGTTTGCAACTGGCGGTGCTCAAGTTGACATTTGGTATCATGACAGGTCAGAACCGATCAAGATTTCCTATGAATATTATAGGAATATATGCCATAGCATGAATATTTTCCTGTTTCCAACCGTCCTCCTTTGAGTAGAGTACGCGTGTTTCAATAAGCCCAACCCATGCCTCTACCAAGAAAAACTTTGGACAACACTCAAAATTTCTTGTGAGGAATCGAGACCATGACCTAAAATGAAAGATAAGGGAAGATCTATGCTTCAAAGCGGACCGAGTATTGAATATTCGGAAGAGAAAATGTCTCTTGTGAAAATCGTAGTCGGCCTGGTTATTGAACACGCCTGTGAAACTCTATAAGTGATAAGACCGAGGGACATGTATTCAAGGTTCTCTCAATCCATTTGAAGGGATTCAAGCTTGAGTTCAATACAGGTTCACTCATTCCAATTACAGTGACTGTGGAGCTCTCTACATATAGGTCCAGTCAAGGTCTGAACGATCGGAGCTAGGGTTTTTTGCTTGAGGAAAAAGCAAGCATAGGGCCAACAAATATTAGAAAATTTACCTCGTCTTGCTGTTGTCAGAAAGATTCAACTCGTCATGCTACCATGGAGTTCATAAATGCTTTGATAGCCTGGTAGAGTAGGGATTTCAAGTTTGTTTCCTAGGAAGCAAGCAAAAATGCAGGTCTGACATCAACAATCAACCCTGGGTTAAAGATGTTATCATTTTCTCAATAGCAAGCCGCCAGTAACAACAAAGAATGAGTGAAAACTCAAACCATTGATTTCTTGTTCTTCTACTTCATTCAACAACAAAGAAGAAAGTGGATCGTAAGAGAGCACACAGTGCCCTTGGATTCGTGGAATAACAATTGATGCTATCCAGAAGTGAAGGATACTATAAATTAGAAAGAAAAACCGTAGCTTCCAAGTGTCAAGGAAGGAATGACGAGTTATCAGATGATTAGTAACGGTTTAAAGTGATGGCAGAGGCAACTGGCAGACGCACCTGGCATTCACATAGTTCAGGGAAGGCGAACCAATTCAGATTCCTGGAATCCAAGAGTTTTATTTTTTCTGTTTAAAATACTGATGTATAGAACAAAAGAGAAGAGGGGCGTGCATGAGCGCAGCAGGGGAAAACCTCTGTCAGGAGGGTTTCATTTGTAATGACTGAGTTTTTTGTAAGCCATTAATGGATTGAGTTTTTTGTAAACTATTAATGGAGCAATAAAGATGATTTTCATTTGCGACTGTGAGATTCATCACAGTCGATTTATTTCAGCATGTTTTCTTCTACTTCAGCTGTGTTAAAATTGTTTGGATTTCATTTATGTATTCCTTACTCGCAGTTGATATGTTACCATAGCCTTATGTCTTCCTTAACCCATTACAACTGCATTACATTTTGTTTTCTTCTAACCGGTGGGCTTTGTTATACTACTATAACGAGAGGATTTGGGTGTTTCTGTATTTTTTTATTGCCTTTCCTCTGCACCAGTTATCAGTTGTGTAAGACCAATCTGCATTTTCAGAACTTTGCATATATCCTTCGCTACGACAGCCGTCGTCCTTTCCTTTTTCTTTTCGCTACCGCATCATGACAATTAAAGCGTTGAAAGATAGACTTACTTTGCCTCACTTTCCGCAAGATTTTAATCTCTGTTATTGTCTCTTTTCTTCGGTTTTCATTTTACTCCATGCCCAATGGACCTTTTCCTAGTTTAACCCCCAAACCCCATGAATCTAAGACCATCTTTCACCCATAAATCTGCCCATATTTTTCATGCTATTTAAATTCCTATCGTGACATTTTTCGAGAGATCCCTCTCGGGTTGGAAGAGGGCAGCTTCTAATCCAAAGTGGTTCAAGGTTTCCTCAGGATTGATTTGTCGCAACCCATTTCAGTTCTGAGTGTCAACACCTCCTATTTTTATTTATACTAATTCTATCTTATAAAGAACATTCTAGAGGAAGATGTTTCTCAAAGGGGAAGATTCTATTAGGTTTTCTTACATTGACTTGTTCACATTTATTAAATAGGCCTTATTAACTAATGTCGGCCTTTATTGCATGGAAAATATATTATTCTACCTACGTGAGAGGTTAGGGAGGTTATTGTTGGTTATTGAACCTGATTATCTTCTTGATTCATATGTTTTGTTTCAACCATGTTTGGGCCTCATTACCTGACTGGGTGGGGGGGATTTCCTCCCCACATCTCTCACTCGATGGGGGAGAAATTTTGGAGCCCCCCCATGGTGGGGTTTGGGGGTAGCACTCCCAAAGAGAATTTTTTGGGAAAATTGTGTTGTAAAATATTGTAATTTCATAGTCAATCTAGACCGTTCATTACAAGGTCACATATATGAAGGTAGAAGTTATGTTAGGGTTTTTTTCCCTAGAAGGAAACCCTCTTTTATGAGGGAATTGTATCGTGATTGTGTATGAGAGTTAATATTGTATTCTAAGAGAGGATATTGTGAGAGAAAGAAGAGGAAGTTACGACAGGTATGATGTAGGTTGTATCTCTTCATTTGTTGGATAATAATAAAAGGAAGGACCTTGGAATTTCTCTGGTGGATGTAGCCCACACTGTGTGAACCACGTATATCTGTGTCTCTATTGTATTGTGTATCTTCTATGTTTTATTTTTGCATGTGTTTTATTTTATTTCTCTGCGATCCTATTTTTCTAACAATTGGTATCGAAGAGAAAGGTAACTCGCAGGAAAAAGAGGGTTTCTAGTTCGAGTGGGAGCAATGGTGGAAGATGGAAAGTTTAAGGTCAAGAAATTTAACGACCAAAACTACTAGTTATGGAAGATGCAAATGGAAGACTATCTATATCAGAAGAATCTTTTCCTACCATTGGGAGGAAAATGAAAGTAGTCGGTGAGTATGAAGGACAAAGAATGGGAAATTCTTGACAGAAAGGCACTAGGAACGATATGGATGTGCCTAGCAGTGTCAGTGGCTTTCAATATTTCAAAAGAAATGATAACTAAGGATTTGATGAGGGAATTGGCTAAACTATATGAAAAACCCTCGGCCTGCAATAAGGTATTTCTAATGAAGTGATTATTTAATATGAAGATGTCAGAAGGTGGGTCTGTTACAGACCATTTAAATGAATTTAATATAGTTACTAATCAACTAATTTCTATAAAAGTAGACTTTGATGATGAGGTTAGGGATCTTCTAATATTGTGCTCATTGACAAAAAGATGGAACAACTTGGTCATGGTTGTAAGTAACTATGTCTTTGGTTCAAACACTTTAAAATTTTATGATGTTGTTGGTGTTATTCTTAGCGAGGAAATGCGATGGAAAATCACACGTGAGACATCAGGTAATGCATTGAACGTGGAGAACGGTGGAAGACAAAAGGATAGAGGAAAGAGCTCAGGGAACCGTGATAACTCTAGGAAGGGCATATCCAAATCCATACTAGAAAATATAGAGTGTTGGAATTGTGGGAAGAAAGGACATATGAATAAATATTGCAGAGCTCCAAAGAAATAAAGAGATGGAAAACAACAAAAAAAATAGGAAGAAAATGTAACAGGTGATATGTTACAATATGCTTTGCTTCTTTCTTTAGATAATATTACTGAATCCTAGGTAGTGTTGAGATTCAACAAGAAGATCCTAGTGAAATTTATGCACCTACACTAGGATAGAGGCTCAGGCTATTTTTAGGTGGAAGTATGTTTCTAGATGATGAGAAAATTCTATTTATAGATGATGTCTATTTATAGATGTTGATCGAATTCTATTTATAGATGTATGTCGACTATTATTATCCCTTAATAATAGTTGGACAGTAAATATTAGTCTATTCTCAATGAGAACTTGGAAATAGTTAACTGAAGTGGAAAATCAGTTAGCTATAGGAAATTTGAGTTCAAAGGTTGACTAGTGGGACATGCAAGTCGAATTAGTTGTAACTGAGTGATTCCAAGTTGTAACAGAGTTGGATTTGTATTTATGTGAGTTGTGAAGTAGTTTAACTCAGTTAAGTGAGTTAATCTTAGTTGTACTAGTTGTAACTGAACTTACACTAGTGAGAGATCGGTGAATTAATTATTAATTAATTCACAATAAGTGATCTCACATGCAACTGAAGATTTACCATTGTTAGCTACATGCATGTCAGATCCAGTGGAGATCCAGTTGAGATAACAGGTGAAAGGGACAGTTTCACTATCAATTGTGAAATTAGTGAGTGCATTCATGCAACCACACACACATTGGATGTGCCCATGAGGATTTCATAGCCTAGGCAAGATGAATTCATTCATCGCATGGATTTCCATTAGCAAGGATTGCGTAGAGCAGACAGGTTTTCTAGAGGCAGAAAATTGGCACATGCATTTGTCAATTTTTGTATGACAGTGTGAGACAATTGTATATTGTACTGAGAGCTCTTGGATTATAGTTTTTTACAATATTGTTTCATGATCCATGATATATACATAATATATGATAGTGGGTTTTTTAGCTTTATGATTTCCTGGTAAAACATATGTGTTATGTGTGATTGATCTTTCTTCTTGATATTGCAATTGGCGATCATGTTTTAAATTCTGCAAGAATATTTGTAGAAGAGATTATGTATTTAACTATGGAATATAATTGTTAGATCAGGAGAATCCAGGCAATACATAATTTGTATTAAAATTTCTACATGGTATCAGAGCACATGAAATTGCAGAAGCTAAGTTTGTGATTGGATAGAATTCAAATTTGCAGAAATAATTTCTTGGTGCTACAGCTGATTCAAGATCAAAATGGATTTCAATGGCTTGAGGTTAGAGTATGCACTCAAGGGTAGATTGAAATACATTTCTTGGAAGGATAGGATGGAGGCAGTACTCAAAGACAATGGCTTGAAGGAATTCATTGACAAAGATATTCTTAAGCCAAATGTTGCAGACGTTGCAAATCTTGATGCATGGAAAAAGAAAGTGGCAAAGGAGAGAAGGATCCTATTGGAGGGAGTACGAGACCACATTGTCTCAAACCTCCATGAGAAAGCCACACCATATGAAATATGGAAGACTTTGATGGATCTATTCCAAAAAAGTAGTGACCATAGGAAATTGGCGCTCAAAGATAAACTCGGGAAGATCAAGATGGAGAAGGGCGACTCCATTCCAAAATATCTCACGAAGTTTGTCCAATGTCGAGATGAGATGGGGAGTGTGGGAATAAGAGTCATTAATGATGATTTCGTCAGCTTGGCTCTCCTAGGACTTCCCAAAAATTGGCACAGTTATCAAGACTCTTTCATTGGAAGGGAGAAATTTCCAGATTGGGAACGACTATGGTCGGATTTGGTTCAAGAAGAGTTCAGGTGGAACACCAGAGATGGCTCTTCATCAAAGCATGATGATGAAGAGGATTGTGATTTGGCTTCCAAGGCAAGGAAAGGGAAAGGGAATAAATTCCATTCAAAATCCGAGTCTAAAGGAAAGAAGTTGGATTTGTCCAAAGTGAAGTGTTTTCATTGTCACGAACATGGGCATCTCGCTACTAACTGTCCGCAGAAGAAGAACAAGAACAAGAAGGTTGTTGGAGCTGCAACTGGTGAGGCCCTTTCCTCGCAATTTGAACTTGACTTCTCCTTGATTGCATGCATGGCTTCAAGTGTATTGGGATTGGTGTGGTATTTGGATAGTGGCGCTTCCTTCCACATGACGGGAGATAAGGAGATTTTTAGTGACTTGGAGGAGAAAGATCTCAAAATGCATATAGATATGGGTGATGATGGACGATACGGTACGACTGGATTTGGTACCATTAACTTTCAGAGGGAGTCAGGTAAAACATTTCAATTGAAAGATTTTATGGATGTTCCAGGTCTAAAGAAAAACTTGGTCTTAATTGCAATGTTGGAGGACAGAGGCTATGATGTTGTCTTCGGTGATGGAAAATCCTTCTTGTAAAATAAAACAACAGGTCAAATCAAGAAGATAGGGATTTGAGTTAAGAATCTCTACAAGCTGGACATAGGTGGTTACATTGTGATGATGGGAAAGGTAGAAAAAGTTGTGAGTCGGGATGAGGGAAAATTATGGCACAGGCGATTGGGCCATCTTCATCATGGAGCCTTGAAAATCATGCAACAAATATCTACTAGACTTATAATAGTAACACTTGCTCAGTTAGATTAGTGCAAGGGTTGCACCATGGGGAAATATGTGAAGTCCACCTTTCATGAAAAGGACAATCGTGCTTCAGTGAACCCAGAGAGAATTCACACAGAAATGTGTGGACCATTCTCAGTTGCTTCAACAACAAAACATAAGTATTATGTTATTTTTGTTGATGACTTTTCTTGTAAATGTTGGATCTTCTTCATGCAAAAGAAGGATCAAACATTATCATAGTTCTGTGAGTTTAAAGCATTGGTGGAGAAAGAGTTGGGGAAGAAAGTGAAGGCTCTGAGGAGTGATAATGGTGGAGAATACATCTCTAACGAATTCAAAGAATTCTGCAGCAAAGAAGGAATTCAAAGAGAACTCATAGCACCTCATAACCCACGGAAAAATGGGTTCATGGAGAGGAAGAATAGAATGATTGTGGATGCAACCCATGCGATGTTGCATGATCAGAGCCTACCAATGCATTTGTGGGTGTAAGCATGAAACACTGCGGTTTATGTGAAAAATCGTTGTCCTCATAGAGTACTTGGCATGAGTACACCTGAAGAATCTTTTACTAGTAAGAAACCTGATGTTTCTCATTTTAAGATTTTTTGCTCATCTGTTTATGTGCATGTGACCAAGAATGCCAGGAAGAAGCTGGAGTTGACTGTTAAAGTTGGGATATTTCTGGGGTACACAAAAACACCCCATAATTATCGTGTGTATTTTCCTAATAGTAATATGATTGTTATGCGACGGAATATAAAATTCGATGAGGGCAAAGCCATGTGGTTGTCGCTCTAGAGTGAGCTAGACTTTCATGCAGAGGAGGAACTGTTGGTTCCCAAAGATGGGTCTCAAGATGTGGATCAACCACATGAGGAGGTTCATGGAGTGGAGGAATCCATTCATATAAATCCATCCATCAGAAATGGCAGAAAGCACACCATGAAAGCTGATAGATTGAGACTAGATGTTGCACAGAATGTAGGAGCCCCTACTTCATAGCGCAGACAGAGACGGTCTCTTGATTGATTTACTGGATACATGGCTCTCATGAGAAAATGTATTGTGATTGAACCATCTTCCTTTTAGGAAGAAATGCAGGATCCCACCTGGGTTGATGCAATGGTGGAGGAGTATGACTCCATTGTCAAAAATAGTGCATGGGAAATTGTCCCAAGACTGGTCGACAAATCAGTGGTAGGTTCGAGATGAATCTACAAGGGTAAGATTTTAATCATTGTTCTTTATGTTGATGATTTAATACTGATTGGTGATGAGTAGCTAATACACTCATGCAAGGAGGACCTTGAAAAGGAGTTCGGGATGAAGGATATGTGCCTACTTCATTATTTCCTTGGATTGGAAATATGGTAGGGAGATGGTGAACTTTTTGTGTCTCAAGGAAAGTATGCAAGAGAGATACTGGGTAAGTGTTGGCATGGGGGCAAACCCAAGGTTAAACACTACAATATCACACCATGAAACTGGAAGAAAGAGGATTCTACATCTGGAGAGGTAGTGGATGCTACTGTCTATCGACAACTAGTGGGTTCACTATTGAATATAGTGAACAAGAGACCAAACATTCTATGTGGTTAACCAGCCGAGTCAGGCAATGGTTAAGCCTACCAAGCTCTTTTGGAAGGCGGGTAAGCATGCCCTGAGATACCTAAGGGTCACATATGAGTATGGATTATGGTACAAATAGATGGATGAGGTGAAGTTGCATGGCTTCACGGATGCATATTGGGTGGGAAGCCCAATGGACAGAAAGAGCACGTCAATGGGGATCTTTAGTAGCGGATCTACAGTTGTTTCTTGGTATAGCACAAAAGAGAGATCCGTGGCACTGAATTCAACGGAAGTGGAATACATGGCAGCGAGTCAAGCTGCATGTGAGGCTATCTGGATGAGAAAGATCTTGGTTGGTTTGTTTGGTTCTCATTTAGATCTGACTGTGATTCATTGTAATAATTAGAGTTGCATTAAAATCTCGATTAATCATGTGTTTCATGATAGATCTAAGCATATAGATATCTTGTATCATCATATCATAGATTGTGTGCAGTGGAAGATCATGTCGCTTCAGTAAATTCCTACGAAAGATCAGGATGCAGACATTTTGACGAAGGCGCTCACCAGGAGAAAATTCAAATACCATAGAGACAGGATCGGGGTGAAGGATAATCCCTTTCTTGTTGAGAGGGAGTGTTGAGATTCAACAAGAAGATCCTAGTAAAAATTATGCACCTACACTAGGATCGAGCCTTAGGATGTTTTTAGGTTGAATTCTATTTTTAGATGATGAGCAAATTCTATTTATAGATGATGTCTATTTATATATGGTGAGTGAATTCTATTTATATATGTATGTCGACTATTATTATCCCTTAATAATAGTTGGACAATAAATATTAGTCTATTCTCAATGAGCACTTGGAAATAGTTAACTGAAGT
>SNQJ01S0097629.1:11639-22144 GCA_010110895.2 Picea sitchensis | reverse complement strand
TTGTCAAGATCCTGGATAAAGAGACTGGGGGGAACCTTGCAGATGGATCTCACATACGCCACTGTTCCGGTCTTTGGGGGGGAACATAGAAGATTATACAGAGAAGCCCAGCTAGCCTACATTGTCAGTGACGAGGCCAACCCTACCAATCATCCTATCTATGCCTTGGACACCGATTTAGGCTCCAGTTTGCTACAACTCACCCACACCCCTGAAACTTCCCTGTAGGTTAGAAGGCAGCCCATCCTCAATCGGGAGTCCTCCCCTCCAACTTCATCTGTTTGGAAGATGTTCTTTGATGGAGCTTCCTCCAGTATGGGTGATGGTGCCGGAGTGATATTTATATCACCTTGTCATGAGACCATCTCTCTGTCATACAGGCTGGAATTCGAGGTCACCAATAACGTGGCAGAATATGAAGCTCTGGTTCTGGGATTAAGAGCTGCAAAAGAAATGGAAATCAAGGAGGTGGCTGCGTTTGGTGATGCAAAGCTGATTGTCCAACAGGTAAAAAATGTTTATCAGACTAAGCATCCCCGGCTCAGGAATTACAGAAACGAGGTATGGGATCTTGTTGAGGATTCCTTCCTGACCTTTAACATTTCCTACATTCCAAGGGAGGAAAATTCCTCGGCCGACTGTTTAGCTTTCACAGCTAGTGTGCTCAAAGTTCCCACGCTGCCCACTGCCAGGTCCGATGTGGAAATAAAATATAGACCTTCTATACCAGACAATGTCAAACATTGGAGGGTGTTTGAAGATGATCAAGAAATTGAGAATTTTCTCCAATCCATTGATGACTTTTCCACGATGCACATAGATAAGGATCTTGAAGAGGAAGATGACTATCACCCTGGGGAATTTGTGAATAGAATTGTTGATCACCAGATCATTCAGCTACCGAGCAATCACATTCCGAGGGGACTGATCCCACTAGAAAGATTGTTCGACGGGAATGACGTAGCAGTGAAGGGTAAGGTTTTGGGTGATGATGATGACACAGATGAATGCAATATCGACACATCTGAGGAGCCAAAGTTTGTCAAGCCGTCAAAGAGTCTGACTGGGGAGCAGAGGGCCGAATATACTAAGTTGCTGAGGCAGTTTGCTGATGTGTTTGCATGGACCTACGAGGACCTAAAAATGTATGATACATCAGTCATCGAGCACAAGATCCCGTTGAAAGAGGATGCTAAGCCATTTAAGAAGAAACTGAGACAGATAAACCCCATGCTGCTACCTGTCATGGAGAAAGAAGTGAGGAAGCTGCTGGATGCCCAGATCATCGTCCCCTTGAGATACTCTGAATGGGTGGCCAATTTGGTCCTGGTGAGAAAGAAAAGTGGGGAAATCAGACTCTGCGTCGATTTCAGGAACCTGAACAGAAGCTCCAGAAAGGACAATTTTCCCCTGCCTAACATGGAACACATTCTTCAGGGGGTAACTGGTGCATCAAGGATATCCATGATTGATGGTTTCTCTGAATAAAATCAGATATCAGTCATGCTTGAAGACAGAGAGAAAACAACATTCACCACTCCTTGGGGCACATTCATGTATGCCAAAATGCCCTTTGGGTTGATGAATGCAGGAGCAATGTTTCAGCGAGCCATGGACATAGCCTTCGTTGGGGAGAAGGACCATTTTGTGGTGATATATTTGGATGACATCACAGTCTTCTCCAAGACTGACAGAGAGCATTGCTGCCACTTGAAGAAGGTTTTCCTAAAATGTCGAAGGTATGGCCTATCTTTAAACCGTAAGAAATCATTGTTTGCTATGAAAGAGGGGAAACTGTTAGGTCATATAGTGTCAGCAGAAGGAGTAAGAATTGACCCCAGCAGGGTGGAGGCGATTCAGGCCTTGTCTCTCCCCCGGTCTAAGAAGGAAGTTCAGGCATTTCTGGGGAAGATAAACTTTCTGAGGAGATTCGTCTCAAATTTTGCGGAGCTGGTGAAACACATCACAACCATGCTCAGGAAGGGCCATGAAACAAAATGGACTGCTAAACCCAGGGAATCTTTTGCGCAGATAAAGATAGCATTGACTGAGGCTCTTGTGCTGATCAGTCCTGATTATTCTAAAGANGATTTTCTCTTTTGCTTCCGACGATTCAGTAGCAGCAGTCTTATTGCAGAGAAACGATCAAGGGCGAGAACAACCCATTGCCTTCTTCAGCAGGGCATTGAGGGATGCAGAACTCAGATATGAGATCATGGAAAAGCAAGCCTATGCATTGGTGAAATCCCTCAAAGCCTTCAGGATTTATGTTTTGCACTCCCGGGTCACTGCATATGTCCCTTCACCCTCTGTGAAGGACATTCTTATACAGCCTGACATAGACGGGAGAAGGGGTAAATGAATAGCCAAGATCCTGGAGTTTGACCTGGAGATTAAGCCTACCAAGTTAATAAGGGGGCAAGGTTTGGCCAGGTTGCTGGCTGAATCCAATTTCAAAACTCTGGGGATTAATTGCATCAATGAACAAGCTAAGTCATCCTACAGTAATTCACATATCACCATACCACTAGCAGAATGTCCCTGGTACAGGGATATCATGTACTTTCTGCAGGAATTGAAGCCCCCTGATGGATTGGGAAAGAGTAGAGCCAGATCTTTGAAGCTCAAAGCGGTCAAATATTGCCTCATTGACCGAGCCTTATACTGGAGAGACCCTTTGGGGATACTATTAAGATGTTTGGACCCGCTGCAAGCCCAGAAAGTAATATTTTATTTTCATAGCAGTCTCTGTGGAGGTCATCATTTTTGGAAAACCACAGCCCACAAAATCCTCCGGGTTGGGTATTACTGGCCTACTTTGTTTACTGATGTCTTCAGAGAAGTCAAGACCTAGATTAAATGCCAGAAGTTCTCAGGTAAACATCAACTCAATTCTTTGCCGTTAAAACCTGTAGTAGCTTCGACACCTTTTCAGCAGTGGGGGTTGGATTTCATTGGAGAAATTATTCCTCCCTCAAGTGGCCAACACAGATGGATCCTCACTGCGACTGATTATTTCACTAAATGGATAGAAGCTATCCCCACCAGAAGCACTTCTCACAAAGTAATCATCGGCTTCCTGGAAGACATCATAGCCAGATTTGGCTGCCCGAGCAGGATTGTCACGGACAATGCCTCCTCCTTTAGGTCTGAGCCTCTGATCAAATTCTGTGAACAATTTGGGATTTCACTGATTCACTCTACTCCATACTACCCTCAAGGGAACGGACTAGTAGAGTCCTCCAATAAAAGCCTAATCAAGCTTATCAAAAAACTACTGGAGGACAACCAGAAGGCCTGGGACTCAAAGCTCAAATTTTCTCTCTGGGCTGACCGGGTGACAACCAAGAGGTCCCTAGGCCTCTCACCTTTCCAACTGGTTTACGGGATAGAGGCCATTTTCCCCACTCAACTTGCCTTACCCGTGGCCAATCTCCTCTAGGACTATGAAGGAGAGCCCAACCATGTGCTCAGAAGAATTCATCAGATGGTGGAGGTGAAACAAATCAGAGAACAGGTCCTTGACAGAGCTTACAATCATCAGCAAAAGATCAAGCGGGGTTTTGACAGGAAGAGAAAAAAGAAGGAATTTGAACAGGGCGATCTGGTACTCAAGTGGGATGCACCCAGGCAGGAAAAGGGCAAACACGGTAAATTTGATTCCCTCTGGTTCGGGCCTTTCAAGATATTCGAAGTGTTTTCAAACAACACTTACAGGTTGCAGGATCTGGAAGGCAATGAAGTGTTCAGTGGCCCAGTCAATGGGCTTTTCTTAAAAAAATGTTTTCTGTGAGCCCCAGTTGGCTCTTTTTGGTTTTGTTTTGTAAATATTGTTTTTGTTTTTGTTTTTCGGACTAATAAATGACTCCATATCCCAACAACAAAGGCACTAAGTCTGCTAAAGAGTTCTTAGAGCATCACAGGGACGACTCTATCCCCCATGGAGCCAAATGTTAGCGATATTTCCTGATAAGGGGTTGAATTGCATAAGAGTGGGTCAAAACCCACTTATCCTAAGTTTTGGGTGCAAGCGCATCTGCATTAAACATGGGTCACTTTTGGATGGCTGGATTTTGCGTGCCTAGATCGACGGCGCACAACAAATTCCGGACCCCCCTTGCCTTTCGATCTTTAAGCGGAGGGGGAGGGTCCAGAATCGGGGGCGCACCTTTCCAACGGTCCAGATGAGCGCGACCGGATCAACGACGATGAAGACCATTCCGGACCCCCCCTGCCTTTCTACCTTTAAGCAGAGGGGGGGGGTCCGGAATCGGGGGCGCACCTTTCCGACGACCACGATCGAAGAGCCCGGATCAACGGATCAGGCACAACCCCGACTTTATTAGTTGTCCTGTATTTAACCCCGTGTGGGACCCTCTCCCGTCGTGACACATTCCTTTCCACCTCTCCCTTACTTCCAAGTGTCATCCATCCACCTCCCCATCTTCTCCCAGGTGGCCCATCCTCCGTCTCATTATCCACCCACCACCTTCCACGTGTCCCGCACCTTTTCCACGCCAGCCTCTCGCTAAAGAGCGAGTCCACTATCCCTCGTCTTCCTCCTCTCCCGCCTGTTTTATTCCACCATGTGCCCTCCTTTGTCACTCTTCTCGCGCCATGCCATTCCCTTCACCAACTTGTAATCCGACGCCATCACTCCCATCATTTGTCCCATTCTCCTTGTCGGCCTTCCATGCTTGTCCCTCAAGATATTCAGTTATTCCAGGTGGAAACGTGAGGGGTCTTCCATATCCCGAAGTGCTGAGTTGACCGGGCCATTCTCAATCCCAAGAAGCAGTTATTGAAGCGGTTGGTGGTGGTTAGACATCGTCTTCGTCATAATGGGAAAGTCCTGCATTGGATTAAAGGCACGTCGATTCGCCGAATAAACTGTCAGAAGATCAATCACGTCTGCCATAAGTTTCACGACCATTCAGAGATTACAACCCCGTATTGTCAGAAGCCATGCAGACGCAAAGCCTTCAATGCAATTTCTTGGTTCCGCTGTTGTTGTTGTTTTGAGTATATGTAGGCATTTTGGCCATTTTTGTATCTATCGATGGTAGAGTGAAGCTCCCGACTGTAAAGTCTCAGTGAACATTCTGGTTTCCTGGTTATGCCTCTGTGTTTGAGACTTCTTGGTTTATAACAAACAATTCTCCTTTTTCCATCTTTGTTTCATCTTATGCTAGAGAATCCACAGTCGAAAGATTCGCGTGGATTTAACAATCTTGTTATGATAAAGGATTTGTTGTGACATTGTTGTGCCCTCTGGTGTTATGTGTTTGAATATAAGAAGATCTTGTGTTTGAATGCTTTCTTCTTCAGTCGGTTGTGAACCTGACGTTTATGACAGACCCTTGCACTCTTCGCATGAAGTCTTCCCCCTACTCACCCTTTATTGCGACTCACTGTTTGAAGTTTATCAAGACCTCACTCGTTCATGCATGCCTGGTCTAGTATCTGAGTTGACGCGATACTGTTCTGAGTTCTCTCCATTTGATCACCCCCTTTCAAATAAATCATGACATTAAACTGATGGGCGTCGGGCTCTACTCCTGCTAGTAGTCCAGGAGTGACTTCCGGCTCCAACACATTCATATTCATGATTACTCCAATTTCCCAGTGCATGCACGATTCCTCCAACATGCCCGAGCACACTCTACATGCATACAATGAGCCATGAATGCCAACAATTGCATCTGTGCAGTGAGCCTCTCTGGAGAGTCCTCCTTCGATTGTCCATAATGATTTCAGTGGATTCTGATTTAACCAACATATTTCCACATCGCGGGCCTTTTTACCCTACAAAACAAATTCCTCAAGATCTTTGTTCCTTGATATTGGTGCTAGATGTGATGTGCCTTTACTGAATTGAAAAGTATCAACGACATCTTTAGAAACACTAGGAGTCGAGTGATCTGGTCGGAGACATGATGAGAACTTCTTCCAAATGGTTTCCCTTTTCAAATTTTTTATTTTCAATGCAGATAGAATGGGTGTTTTCATTCCCATATTGCGCATGCTTCTTCAGATTAAGATAGTCCCCGAAACCCTTTGAGCAGTTATTCAAATCAGCATCGATTTGAAGTTATGGGCAGATCTTACTCACTGATTTCATTTCAGAGATATAATGGATTGAATAAATTCTGAAACATTAGCAAGAAAGGCTGTAGATCATCATGAAAAGAACGATTTAGCCATGCAGTTTAATAGTTAGGAACGGAGATCAAGAAATAACAATATGAGGTGTCGATTTGGCTCTTTGTGGAAATCGTTGGATTGTTTGATATGTCGATATGGAGACTTGAATCATCTAGAGTATGGCACACTCCAAACCTTGATCAATAGATCTTTGATGTTGCAGATTTAAGTCTCGAGAAGATATGTGTTTGGGCAACAATACTATCAAACCCTCTCAATCGAAAGATCATTAGGACTTACAACCAAGGATGAATTCACCAAACATAAATTCCAATCATCCTCGATACGCAAATACTAAAATTCCAAAGGATGCATTTAGAGGTTGAGAAAATACATAAGACTTACAATTCACCAAAAGAGCCCTTGTCATGTTTCAGATCCATACTTCTAGATTAATCAGACAACATAACAACAACCCAATTAAACAACCCTCTGCCACCATGGAGAAAATCCATCCTTGCCTTTGGGCTTATCAAAACATACCTGGGGCATCTATCAGGATTGTCAAGAACCTTGGTGTGTAGTAGGGATTGCCACTGTGCTGGGTTTCCTAAGTCCTTCTCCTCCTCCTCTGTTAATTGAGAGTGATTTTCCAAGCAATTGAAGCATCTCACCAATTGCGCCAAAATATGTAGTAGAAGATGCCAGTTTGTTTGTCAAAATAACATAGATGTCTCTTCTTCTCCTATTCCATTTACAATCATAATGTAGGTAGTTGTACACCGAACAGAGGTTGATATTGCCTCTGTCTTGACACGTAGTCCCAGAAGAAGCAAATTTTGAGCACAATGTACAGGGGCTCGGCCAAAAGTTCTAGAAAGCATGCAACCCCTTATATCACTGCGTAGGCAGGTATGACGAATGTCTTCTTGACTGTGACACTTGGGTAGCACAGTCGATTTTGATATCTGTTACAACAGGAGGCATGATAAATATTTGTCTTGAGAATTATTGTAATAGAGCACTACCCTGCTGGAGGTTCCCCCCTCGAAGAGGCAAGTGAACATTGATTTTGTTTCAATAAAGGTATCATTTTGATGTGTTATTCTCTATATTATGTTGTTTCATTGGAAATTCTTGTGATATCTTTATTTCTATTCAATATAACATAACCAAATGCTTAACAGGTAGAGGTTGAAAAAATATAAATATTTCACCTACAAGCTGACTTGGTCGTGTTTGTATGTACAACAACATACAACCAAATAGGTATGGCCGCAAGTTTTTATGTAGAAACAAGCGAGCAAGGACTGTGGCCACACCATTTGTTAAGGAAACTTGTGGTTGACTACAATTATTTCTAGGAACAGTCATGAGCACAAGGAAAACCAAGGAAATTCCATAAAAATAACCACCTGCAAAATAATTAAGAAGACTTGCATGCAATTGTACACTACAAAATCTACAAAATCTTTCTAAATTGAAAATAAGAAAGAAAAAACCCAAAAAAATAAGGAAAGACCTCTAAGTTCTTTCCCCAATGGAGTCGACAATTTTTTTATAGGGAAAACTACATATGGATAAGGAATAATCCCCCACTAAATGGTTGTAAATTCAATAGCAGACAAAGGGATAGACAATGCATTTCTTTCACCTAAGACTAACATGCATTTTCAAAATGAAATGAGAGAATAAAGGAGTATACTCGATTATGGACGGTTGTCCAAAGTATCCAATGACTTTTTCTTGATCTCACTCAAGCCCCACTGCTGTACCAAATAAACTACACAATCATCGAACAAGCAATACATTCCCCTTTATTTTATAAAACAATAAATATAAACTTGCATGAATATGACTTAATTAGATCCAACAAATCTCATTAAATATGCAAAAGAGATCCATAAACACATATATCGATATTTACTGAATAAGAGTTACAACAATGATTACTACCTTGAGATTCATCACTATACACCTAGCTCCAAGACCCAAAGTCCTCTTTAGTCCTATGTACACCTTTGTCGAACAAGCATAATTTAGAATTGCCTCAGGGAAAGATAGCCAAGTGAATGGATAATAGCTCTCACCTAAGCTATGAACATACTAATGATGATGCCCAACACTTAAGCATGGAATCAAAATCAAGACCAATGCTTCTCACTATAATTTGATATCATAAAGACACTTGCATATAGAATCCTCTCCCTTAGCTTTGGTTCTCGTACTTATAAATTCTTGATGAGATAATAATAGATTGCATGGCATGCAAATTGATCCAAGTGGATATTGGTGGCCACCCACCTATTCCAACTGGCTCATCTTGATAGTTTTTAGTTCAACACGTTCTTCTGTAATTCTTTGTAATTGTGGGTTATACACTTTTGGGGTTGTCTGAATCCATACACAACTTCCAGGTGGATATTGGTGGCTTCCTACCTAATCCAAATATCTTATTTTGGAAGTTTTCATGTCAATACATCTTTATGTACTTCCAGGGCTGTTTTGGGGCCCTAAACAATGTCTTTTTGGCTTTCCATAGTCAAACTGTAGACGTAGTCAGAGTTTGATGGCATAATGTGTAGTTCTTGAAAAGACCTTTCCAACATGCTATATTGAACCTAAAAAAGAGGTCGTATGCAAAACTTACGACCCCGATAAGTTAAGGTGCCAACTTATCCATTAGGGCCCACATAACGTTTGGTGTTTCATCTCCTAGAGTTAGGTTTTTTGATGTCTAGGGTACTGGAATTCATGAGTAACGTTAAAAAGGCCTATGGAGCCTCATTGTAATCATTCTTCTCAGACAGATGCGCATAGCAGCCACATCCCTTCTCAAAGATAGCTACCACCATTCAAGCAAGTTGTTTTCAGTTTTGTAGTTTTTCAGTTTCAACCTATTTTATTTATTCAATATAAGTTATTGTTCACTGGATATATGTTGTTCTTTTTTGTATCTTTGTGTTATTGTATTCAGTGTGTTATTCATTTTGTTCCGCTCACAATCCGGAATAGTGGTATCAGAGCGGTCTTCTCTTCATTTATTTTTCCTCGTGCATGTCCCCGACAAGATCTGGGTACAAGAAGTTTGGACTTGAACCAGTCAAGACGTTGCAATATCGACCATGCCGAGCCCAAAAACAAGTCATGGGGGACAAGGAGAAAGATAATGGAGAAGAAAATCCTTTTAAACTATTGCTTGAGGAATCCCTTACGCGACAAATGAACAAAATGATGGATAACTTTGCACAAATCCTTCGACGACTACCCATAGGAGACACATCTTCATCAAGCAACCATGAAATCCCCTTAAAGGTACAAGTACATTTTGATATTCCATTATTTGAAGGACTAATAGATGCAGATGTTGTAGATAAATGGTTGAATTTGATTGAAGGGCATTTTTATGTCCACAATTTTTTTCGACAGGGAAAATATTACTTTTTCTCTCCTCAAGGTCATCCCACATGTTAAGGACTGGTGGGATACTTACTCTGAGAAAAGTTCCATAGAGGAATATGCATTATTTGCAGTCTCACCTACATCGGATTCCTTCAGGGATGTCATTAAAGAACAATACTACCATATTGGAAGATACGAGGACTAGTACATAAGATGGACCACTCTACGTCAGTAAAGGGACCAGAGGGTACCATATTTCACCAATATTTTCCATACCATGTGCACCAAATTGGGTATCAAATACTTTGAATGACATCTAGTGCTAAAATACTGTTGATTAAGGTTGGTTTTCATTGATGTCAACCCTTGAAGAAAGACCCATAGCACAAAGGTTTGGGTAATGTACCCAATAGTGTTTGATGTAAATATAAATCATTATAGTTTTTTATGGTTGATAAGAAGTAAATATGGATGAACTCAAAAGTGGTCCCCTTATGGTGAAATCCCTCACGGGAAGACACTTTGTGGAGTAAGAGAACCCATGCTTAATTGTGGAATAATGAGATGAAGGAAATTGAATTTGTTAGGGAAAATATCCTAGATAGATAGTTCTTGTCATGTCATTTCCGGTGGTATGTGGAACGTCACATAATTCCTCACGGTTAGAGATTTATGGCCATGAGAAGTTGGAGACCCCAGGTTTGGGTAATGGAACCAAGTTTGTTCGATGGGTAATTATATGAGTTATGATATATTTTTAGATAATACTATTCTATATGGATAGTACATGGCATGCCATTTTTGGTGGTATGTAGAATGTCACATAACTCCTCACGGTTTGAGAGTTATGGATTTACGAAGTTGGAGGACCCACATATGTCATCTAGAAGCCCCAAAAGGTCAAAGTAATTAAAGTGGTTTAAGAGATTTTAAAAGGTAAATAATAAAGTGAAGTGATG